>JAVTVY010022486.1:0-97964 GCA_036873755.1 Hanleya hanleyi | reverse complement strand
TCACTTGGATACCTCACTCGACCCCACTGGACCAGTAGTCACTCCCCTAGCTCCCAACACGGCTATGTTCATACCCTTGGGCCACCGCGCATGCGCAGAATGGTGACAACGCCCAAGCCGCTAGTCCAGTCAGAGGCCCCTTCACATAAGCTTCACTTGGATACCTCACTCGACCCCATTGGACCATTATTGGCTTCGCTAGCTCCAAAACAGCTATTTTCATACCCTTCGGCCACCGCGCATGCGCAGAATGACGCTAGTTCAACCCCACACCCAGCCCATTACATGCCCCCTCACCTAAGCTTCACTTGGATACCTCACTCGACCCCACTGGACCAGTACATTTGCGTACACTTCGCCATCCATAAGATGGCTTGCGAATCGTGTGTCTCCATTATCGCGGAGCGATATCCGGTGTTTTACCGGATTCTGTTCGGCCTTCATCCGGCGGAGAACAGACTCCAAAACTCTAATAAATTACAGGTTTTTATACATACATCGGAAACAGATATTGCCTGGGCTTACAAAATATATATGTATGAATAACTTTCGTATCATCCAAGAGGTGTGGTAGATCTGTAATTTTGAACAAGTAGATCATCACATGACTCGAAAATGGCGGGTTACGTTGGGGTTACGTCGGTAGACTTTAGCGGATTGGCTGACGAAGTCACGTGATATTGATTTCTGGAAATTCCCTCTAGCAGTTGCCGAAAGTAGTCTGAAATGGATACACACGATCCCAGGGTCAGTCTTACCGCGTATAGATGACCGAAATGGTTACAGGTTGTGGACCAGTAGTAGTCCGGTGGCTTAAGGCCAGATTTTCACTTTATCGTGACAGAGTGGAATAAAGCACCAAATTTGGCACACATGTCGCCAGAGGCACCGACATCAACATCAGAAGGGGTGCCCCCGATTTCGAGGCCCACGAGGCAATTTGTGGCCCATTAGGGGCCCGAGGTCATTTTGGGCCAAAAAATGGCAATTTTTATTTCAACGATGTTCAAAACATCATATATTCGCTATCCTTTGGGGTAGGAATTTGAACATTTCCACACTAATAGTGTTGGCCAAGGTCTAACGAGAAATGCAAAATAATCCAAGATGGCCGCCTTAATGACGTTACAGCTACGTCAGAACCAAAAAATTGTAAATTTTTGAAATATTTTTTTTAATTGTTTCCTTGGTGTTAAATATACGGTAAATATTAGAAAATAATCAAATATAACTGACTCAGATGGCACAGCCGCCCCTGACGGACTTTTGCCAAACTGGGACAAGACCCTTATATCTATGCAATACATTCGTTGGGGCTATCATACAATGCAGCCCGTGGCTGTACAATGCATAGCTACCAAGTGAAATGTATCATTCTAATGTAGTGCTAGTCTTCCATCTACACACTTTTGAATAAGTTATTCGCGATTCTTGCTGCTGAAGATGAAGTGGTGGCGCCAAGGCGCAAGCTATGGCCTATTAAAGAGAGTCAATGCCGATTAAAGAGATTCCGTTTTTTTAAATGAGCTGAGAAATGGGAAGCTGTAACGGGTGCATCTTCTGAAAATTGGAACAGGGGTCCCGTCCTCGGATGTGAAATATATAACCGAAAATAAGAACGGATTGCTAGAACTGGATAATATCTAATATTATCAGTATATGGTGATATAAACAAATGAACTGATTTATGGGATATGTTATGTTTGAAGTTGCGTATAATGATGTTCATGCTGGTAACGGACCAGATTGGTCGGAGAAAGAGATGTCTTTGTATTAAAGAACATTGCTATTGCTGTCTTGTTCCGAACGAACTGTCCTTTCACTCACGAATAAGAATGCAAGAAATGCTACCTAGAACATTGCTCATAAAAGAATTACAATGTGGGGTATAGCATCAAATATCTTATGGAGGATATCCTTAGTTATGGGCAACCTGGTATCCGACTAACTGTGTAATTTTTACATGCCCGTAAGTAGGTGTTTGACAAGGAATAACTTAGCAGGGTCGTTTACTGCAGCCAAATTCAGCTCATAACTGATAGCCGATACGAATGTATAAGCTATGCAGTGTGCATACTTGTGGAAATACAAGAAGGCTTTGAAGGAAACCGACTGTTTCTGAAACCAACTGCAATGGGAATGTCTTACTAGTACAGTGACCGGTGTTATTGAGGAAATATCTATATACTTGTCATGCGCGCGCTTGTATATTTTCAAGGAAAATTCAGCAAGGTACTTCGTCAGAAGAACTCTTGCTGTCTGCTTTAAAGAGTCAGCAACAGCGGTTGAGCCAAGGGGCTCAACCTTAGCCGGGAGAGCTTTATGAAAGATTGGTGATTTATTATTTCAACCACGGCCATATCACAAAGAAAGAGAATGTTATGATGTGCCAGTTTGTGGATCCAAATGTCCACGGCAAGGACGATGGGGAACAGCTTCGTGACCGAGATATGTAAGTGCGCAAGATGTACTGGCCATTCTTTGTCTATCCATGAGGATACAAAAACATCCGCCAAACCCAGGGTATCAGCAGCGTCGGAAAACAGTTTTCGGTTGAGTGAGTGAGTCCAGGAATACAAGCCAGGTATTAATATAGTCTCTAGCTTTATTCAAGCGAATGTGATGGTGAGCCTGTGATACACCTTTTGTTAAAGTCTGTCAGGCAGCGGAGAAAAAATTGAGCGAGCCAATGAGATACTGCAGTTCCACTAGGGAACTTTTTACGGCGCGATAATTCGCTCAGCATGCTCTTCAGTTTATGAATTTAGTCTTCTGGAAATGATGCTTTCATATTTCTGGAGTCCAGTTGAATCTCATGCATAACCATTGTTGATGGGTAGTAGGTCTTACCATGTTTGATTGGAATACCCAAATACTAACACAAGTAAAAGCGTTAAGAGCTATAGAACAGTGGCTAGCGCCATTTGTACCGACGAACATGAAGTCATCCATTATGTGGGTCACCTCTGATATTGTAGCCATAACCGATTGCAGAGAATGACCTGGGCTCTCAAATAGTTTACAGGACGTAGAGCATCCCATCGAGAGGCGCCGATCATAAGAATAATTGTCGCCCCAGGTAAACTCCAATAAGGGGTAAATCGCTGACTCGATAGGTATGATGCGGAAGGTCTCATCTAAATAGATTTTTGCCATCATATCATAGGTCCCTGTGGAATCGCATCATTAATAGACAAGGCAGATTTTTCAGGGTAAGATCAATCGTGTATCACCTAAAAGTATTAAGAGTAATTTGGTTTAATGTCACACTCAGGGCTAGTTTACTCATATGGTGGAAGTCAATTTTAATGGTGGAGGAAGCTGGAATACCTGAAGACAACCACCTCTGGCCCGTCGGCAAGTAACTGGCAAAACTTTCACACATGCACCAGCGAGACTCGAACCCGTGCCAACCCAGCGGTATAAGGCTAGCGATCACCAGCGATGCGCCTTAGACAACTCGGCCACCGAGAGCCCCTAAAAGTATTAGGTTCCTTTTGGGGGACTAAGCCTAATGGAGAGCCAACCATATTGCCAAAAGGAGGAGTTGAGAACGGACCAGCAACTCGACCTTTCCACAACTCATTGTCTAAGTTAGCGTCCACGATAGCAGGGGTTGCATTGCAGATGAACGATTGCGCGAGACAGTAAATGCATAGTTTCTCGAGTGCCCAATATCGAAACCGTTTGTGAAACTTGAAACGAGTAAATCTACCTCAGGGTAGTTACTTAGCACAGTTTTTAGCCTGATCGGGTTTACCGGTGTTAAAAAGTAACTCCCTTTGCTGCTGGATTTACACATGCTAATTTACATGTAAGGAGCCGGGCAGAATCCAATTGACAACATTTGATGTAGTTCACAACCGTGGCATGTACGATAACCTGAAGTTTCATCCTTCGAAACAGATTTTTTTGTACCGATAATCAGCACTGATGATGGCGCGCTGGTGGCCATATTGGATATTTATAGAAAAGAAAATAGTCAATAACGTTCATGCGTGCTTGATCGACTCGATCATAACAGAGCTACATGTACAGAAACCTCTTTATGGAGCCTTTATAAATATATATGATATCAATTAGCATGTATACAAGCACACATGCATGTGTATGGCAATAATACCATTATTGGTGACGCTCTGTCAGCCATATTGGATATTCCTAGGATAATAAAGCTCCCAATGATTGTTATTGTTTTCTTCGTGAGTCAGTCATGCTCATAGAAAAGCAATCTCTTGTAAAAAAGCGTTTCAAGTTGTCAAATAGTCGCCAACAGGTGGTTACAGTATATATTATGGCGGCCATATTGGATTTATGCAAATTGAGGGCCTTCCACCACCTGTAGAAATGGGCACCCCTTCTGAGATCATTTCTTATGCCCAAATGAGCCTCTGTGCAAAATATGGTGCTTTATTCCAGTCGGTCACGATCTTGACCTTAAGCCACCGGACTATAGTCACTCCCCTAGCTCCCAACACGGCTATTTCCATATCCTTGGCCCACACGAGTTGTCTCCCTTGCGTCAATGTGTGCAGATGGCGCTACGGTCGACGCCGTGATATGGAAAGGGCGTCCCCGCACCATCCTGGAGCCGCCATTTTCTTTGTTGTTTTCTTGCGGAGATACACGGGACAATAAACACTCGACCCTAGGGTGGTACAGATGCTAGACTGATCCTATTAACATGGTACAACACCTATAGATTATGTTTATTATTATTATATGGCTTAGAGGTTTTTTTGAGAGTAATGTGAGGGTTCTTTCTCCCCGTGACGTCCCCACCGCCTCGTTTGCTCCCTTGCGCCGTCTAAAAACACCGCCATTTTACAAGTAATTAATTAAAATTAATTAATTAATTAATTAATTAATTTATTAGTACCCATCCTCCGTATGGCAGAACTGTACAACCCAGAACAAGTCGAGACATGCCTTGATCACGTGATCGTCATTGGGAAACCCCCACTGGGGAATCCCCCGAAAAGTTCCGCCCCAAATACGCCCCAGGGAGGAACAAAAAAGTAGGTCAATGTGACTCGAAAAGGGTTTACACTACTACTGACGTGGTAACGTTGTTTGAGTACTGAACCACCTTAAGGTGGCTCCCTGGTTACAAGAATGAGTGTTCTGCGCAGCTCTTTGCGCATCACAATTACCTCCCTTGTAATCGTACTCTTGCGAGTGAATGGCTAGAATGAGATACTTTGACAGGCAGCGTTTACGTTCCAGTGACTCGTTTTATTAAACAATTGACACATTTCCTCTTGTGACGTCATGACGTCGAATGGCAAACTATTTGTTGGCGTGACATTTGTCGACGTCATGACGTTGCATTGTTGGAACTTCATGCAAAATGGCGGGAAAAAGTGTGGGATTAGGTAGATTAAGAGCCCTATTCATGCCCTTTTTCGGATGGCGACCTACCTTAAATTTGAGTTATTCAAAAACTACATGTTTTGAGGAATATATATTTAAAAAATTCGGAAATTGACATGACTTTTGAATATTCTGAAAACAATTATGTCTCAAGTATTGGGTGTTTTACATAGTATTTACATTGTACCAATTTGCCACAGGTACACGGTACACAAGCTGAAAATTAGAAAAAAGTAATACGCTATGCCCCAATTTTAATATCATTTTCTGATACAGGATGAACTTCCCGAGCTATACAACAAATATGAGAAAAATGACATGACTTTGCACCGAAACCAGGGAGCCAAATGTACAGCTATTACACGACAAAAGAATTAACGGAATTTGAGTGACGTTACAGATTCCTGCAGTCATCTGAAGTAAAGGGGTTGATCCAGGTTGAAATCGGCTCGCTGTCAACACTATGGAGCCCGATTGTTTGCTGGGACAGAATTAGCATCTTTCTTCAGTCCGAACTGCCCTGTTTCACAGGCTCTCTTCACAAATACCCCTGCCCACAATAGAGGAAGATGACCTTTACGACGTTGCTATAAAGTATGGAGGAAGCCCAAAGAGCACACACCGTTCAGTTTGAATCTGGTCGAACAACTCCTTCAGTTTTGTACATGAGCGAACTACTTTTCATATGCTCTGCCCATATATAAACAGGGGAAAAAATCTCCAGGTCATTCTTTTTAACTCCAGGTAAACAACTTTAACTTTAACTCTAGGTCGAAATGTTCGGCAAACATCGATTTTACTATATATGATTTCACTTCCGGCGGTGTGCTGCTCTGGCGGGAATCCTGTCCCAAATTCTGACTTGTGGCTGCATATTATGCCCAAGCGAGGTAGCTGACTTACTTGCCCTGTGTCTTTCCCTCCCCCAGAATGCGCGCTCACACTTGCCTGCAGTCTCAATGTGTATAATATATCTCTGGGGCCGATTTCATGAAACCTCACTTGAGGCAATTTTCGCACTTGAAAGTTTAAGTGTACTTGAAAACCTCTCTTGACTTGAGGTTTTGCTTTTCATGGAAGTTCACTTGAACCCGAAATCGCACTTGAGTTCAAGTGTTTGTCGGACCTCCCTTGAAAACCACACTTGAAATGAAAACGTACTTGAAATGACCAATACGAAGGGAGATGATGACGAAAAATAAGGGTTTTTTTCATGTGCCCATGCATCATAATCCACGTATGGGCATTGTTCTTCATCTCGTAGATCCAAATATGGCACAGACATATTTATTTGACACCTGAAATTCTACCGTTCGGCTCCTATGCATATAGTATTTTGAGCATACACTTGACTCTGCGGGGGTACTATTTATTACCAAACCGCGCAAAAGAGTTCCAAAAAGGTTACTTCAAACGTCACTTGACCAAGTGCGGCCAAAAACGTTTCGTGAAACACAACTTGAGTTTTTTTTTAAGTGCACTTGGTCAAGTGCGAAAATCGCCCTTGGAAAACTCAAGTCAAGTGAGGTTTCATGAAATCGACTCCAGGGCTACCCTCCATTCAAAAATATAGTAACCAATCAGTGAGCTTCTAATGGAGGCGAGTCACTATTCTCGTTTAGCCATACAGTGCGCCTGTTAGACCGCCCCATAGCAGACTGGTAGTGGCATACATTCTGCCCAAGAGAAACTATACATCCTCAGAGAACCGTCTAGTCTCGCATGGGAGACCAAAGTGATTCTCATGAAAGTCAAAGCCATCATAGAAACGCCGAGACAAAGAGGATGCTCGGATCCATTAAGAGAACCTGTGGAAGCAATACACGGTATCTATCAAAGCGAGATGTTTATTTATAGTTTTATTTGAACATTCTTCTCAATCCTGTAGAGTACAAAAAGGCCCTTGCATATAGGTGTTCAGTGGAGAACAATCTAGGTAAAACAAGATGGTATATGGGGAAAATAGCAGTGTGTAAAGGTTTCCACCGCGATGTAAAGGTTTCCGCCGCGGTGTAAGAGGGTTCCACCACGGTGTAATGGTTTCCTCTGCAGTGTAAAGGTTTCCACAGCGGGGCAAATTTTTCCACCACGGTGTAAAATGTTTTCACTGCGATGTAAAAGTTTTCCACTGCGGTGTAAAGGTTTTCACCGCGGTGTAAAAGGTATCCATCACGGTGTAAAAGGTTTCCACCGCGATGTAAAGATTTTCACCGGGGTGTAAAAGGTTTCCGCCGCGGTGTAAATGGTTTCCGCCGCGGTGCTCAGGCCAGATGGAGTTATAAGAGTATAGGTAGCATGAACATCAAGTGTAAAGGATGTGTGATGTTTACATGCGAAACATTCCTATTTGTGTGTGACGATAATAAAGTTGACATCTATTTTTCAATCCAAAACCCACAAAAATGTGTTTTTCTTGAAGAATACATGATGAAGTATCAGCCTAAGAAAGATTAAGACGGTCAGTTGCATAAAATGAATTTATGGTTCATCAAAATGTGCTCTTTGACATATCTGAGGCATTTATACGAAGGATTTTCTCTTGTTACAAAAATATGACACTTGAAACCAAACTTATATTTCGCACAAGATATAAGAAAGTTTGATCATTTGAAAGTATCAAGTTTAATTCTGGTTTAAAGTGTCATATTTTTCTGACAAGCGAAAATCTTCCCAATAAATGCCTCAAAAATCTACTAAAATAGACCGGGGAGCACATTTTGATGAATCATAAATTCAGGGGTTTTTTCAGCTGACCATCGCACTTTTTTCCAAACTGATATTCCAGTATATATTCCTCAAGAAAAATATGGTTTGTAACGTTTTTGATTTAAAAAACAAAAATTGCTTTTAATTACTACCGTCACATGCAGACAAAGAAGAGTTTTGAGGGATATACTTAGTTCAGTATTTATTCTCAATTGATATGGATGCTCTTTTGTCAAAAATACCAGTGTGTAAAGGTTTCCACCGTGGTGTAAAGGTACCCACCGCGGTGAAAACGTTTCCTCTGCGATGTAAAGGTTTCCACCGCAGGGCAAAGGTTTCCATTGCGGTGTAAACGTTTACACCGCGATGTAAAGGCGCCTCAGGCCAGATGAAGTTAAAAGAGTGTAGGTAGCCGATAAGATCAAGTGTAAAGGATGTGTGATGTTTACCTCCGAAAAACTCCTTTGTGTGTGACCGTAATAAAGTTGATATGTATATTTTTTTCAATCCAAACCCCGCAAAAAAATGTGTATTTCAAATCACGAATACAAATCAGCCTGGGAAAGATTATGACGGTCAGTTGCATAAGAATGAATTTATGGTTCATCATGATGTGCTCTTCGTCGTATTTTCCTATGAAGTAGGCTACCATTTGCAAATAATCCGGTAGTCATTGAGTCCATCCGAATCCTTTCACCGGCAAAATAAGGAGAACCGTTGATATTAGAACCTTCATTTTTGGCATGAAAGTGCATTAGGGGTCTGTTACCAGCACGTTCTGAGCTGACCTACTTAGGTGACCTATAAACCTCGACATTTTGAGATTTATTTCAGGTCATTTCTAGATAGAGGGCCCCCAATTCATCTCTCGACCGTCTCCCTTAGAGGGCCTTCAAGTCATCTCTCGAGTACACACATAAATGATATCAAACCCTACTTCGTAGGTCCTGTGACGTTAGTCACACTGCCATGTTGATATATTTGAGGTATTTATACGGAGGATTTTCTCTTGTAACAACAATTTGACACCTGAAATCGAAGGGAGTGAATGAATAGAATTTAACGTCGCTTTCAACAATATTTCAGCTATATCGCGACGAACCAATTAAGCACCACCCATCCAAGTTGCGTTCCTGCTATTTCAAAGAAGAAATCTTTGAAGCAGCATGGAACCAGACACCCTCCGTGCACCCCATAAAACACTGAGGACAGCCCACAAGACACAGACAGGACGCTTACATGGTGCAATAACGACAAGTGATATTACGGTGCTAGACAGCACATTATCAAGTTCCTGTTGCTTCACAGCAAAATGCATTGAAGCAATCGAACTTGTATTTCGCACAAGATTATATATTACGAAGTTTGATCATTTGAAAGTATCAAGTTTGATTTCGGTTTAAAGTGTGATGTGGTGTGATGTAAACTGTGATGTAGAGCTGTCGTACAACAATGGGAGCAGAAAAATCCTTATCTGCTAACAACGACAACAACGGACATGGAACGATTGGGCTAACATAACATTGTGAATAATCTGGGTAAAAATATTGAATTCACCATACAGATCAACAACACAGATATCATTCGTAAATGTGCTCCGCCACCCTAGCTAAATAATATATAGCCTTCATACTCGTGAGGGCTATATATTATTTAGCTACGCCACCCCCACACTATATAGTGAACTTTCCCCTCGATCTCCGAAACAGAGAAAAGTAGCTTACAATAATTGGGTTATTTTTAGCCTATATGCAGAAACCCATAAACAGAGTACCATGGGTAAATTCAAAATGGTGGTCATACTAGAAAAGTGGTATTGTCTTTTTTTCTTAAATTGTTTTGCTTTTCTGTGGATAAATCAGATAATTATTCACTAATATATCATATAGGTTTTGCTAAGAAAACTGCAATATTTGAAAAATCGGTAACGAAAAAATCATTCATATTTACCGTATCATTGAATTAGTAGAGAGATTCTAGCCTGTGTCGTGTTTAAAACTCATTAGACATATATTTTCCACTGTCGAATGTTCTTTAATTTACCATATGAAGTGGAATTTATACACTTTTGGGGAAATATGAAATTAAAATGGGAGATCACCATCCTTTTTTCAAAAATAGCGGTGGTAACAATATGAGACCTATGCTCAGGAGGGGTGGGGTGGGGAATTGGATTGGAGATGGGAAATATTCTTGTGGTTCATCTTCAAGGCATTTATAAAGTTGTGTTTTGGCTGGAAGTGAATACGGGTGATTTGTGTGGATACCACACGCATAATGTCTAGCCCAAGTATCATCCTATGCCATCCAACCGTGTTATAGCTCCATCATTCTCATGGCATCAGAGTGTATACCTCCTATAATGTCAGATATACCACCGACAGTTTGTGAGGTTACAAACTCTGACATTGGGAGAATGGGCTCCATATAGGCGCATAAAATGAAAGTGATCGACTCCCTTAACCTCATCAAAAGAACAATATCTGTGAGCTTATCTGGACTTCCGAATAATTCTGAAGCTTGAAGGCTCCCAAGAACCACGCCAGAGATCGAATGCCTTATAGATGAATACAATACAGACCTCACCTATTGTAATAAAGCTAGGATAACATATATATTTTAGCATTTCGTTTTACATTATTCAGACGGCGCCTGAACTGGTCGTTAATAATATATGGCAATTGTGTCTAGGCTTTGATCGATGGACTCCCAAGCTGCTCACGCGACGGAAAGCTTTTCGACAAGGTATACAGTCATATTAATAATGCAATGTCCGTGAGTGCGGCCTCAAAACTCCAAGCAAGGTGACTTCGTTTTCGGATATAAAATATGCAACGTGGCGCTCAAAAGAGCCCGTGTAGTACCGGTATGGCGCAATACAAAACGTCCGCTGGGGTAACGGCTTGGAAAACCCTTCAATATTCTTGCGATGTATGCTTTGGCCGAACGGGAAGAAATCAGGTAACAGGCTTTGGTGTTCCCACGTGGAGCATCGATTTAGTCAATCATAAATAAGTTGTGATGTCCGCATTGTGTGAACTTGATGAGCCGTGACTATTTCCTCGCCATCTTCAAATAAATTCTATCGATGATACACGCAGTACTCTTTCACATGTCCATCTGAACGATTGCCCCTTTGTTTTTAATCGGCGATAACACGTTATAGGCATGGATGATTTTTTTGTTTATTGACAAAAATTAACATCCCAACCTTTATGAGGCTTGAGCTCCTAAAAGCGGTATTTTCATAATTTATTTGATCGTGGCATTCATATTGTCTACGATCGCTTTGATCTGTATATACCCTGTCAATCGCCAGGTGATACATGGACAGTTTTCATTTCAAGCCTTGGAGTCACATCCTACATTCAGTATTCAGCCGTCGTCCACAGAAGAATTTCCGCGCCAAACAACTAGAATCGAAGAGAAGCAAGAGAAAAGCGGTTAACAGTTTCAATAATGACAGCAAAGCACTATACGGTATTTTAATGATATGCTTTGTGTCTGGTTTTCCGAAGGTAAAACCGTAATTTGCCGGCACTCGGACATTTCCGGTTGGGCATGCAGTACAGTTGTGCCATCTTACCGAGCTAAGGGAATATCACATTTCAGAAGAGCGAACCGCAAATCGGTTAAGGGAGCCATGCGTCAATGCCCTTGCCGCTGATATCGGGGCAGATCTATTGTTTAAGGATTAACTTCAATTATAGTGCAAGTCCGGGATTCTGTTTCATCTGCCTTATATATCAGCGTTCTTCACCGCGGAGAAGAAGACGGCAGCTGTCAGACGGTTTTTCTCCAAAGCGCATTTGCTGCTCTATTTTTAGAATGTAAAGCTGAACAGGTGTTTCTTCGTGACGTTTACTGATGACGTCAGGGTACATATCTGTACCGGATTAGGTTGGCGTGTGTTTGCCTCAGAAATGTTCATCTGGCAGGTGTTTCTTTCGGTTAAAGTTCTGAACGCGCTGCTGCACCCGATCAGAAACTGTGTGTTTTGTTGAATGCTCTTGCAGTTCGAAAACTGACCCTTCGCGACTTTTTAGTTTATCATATTGGGGTAAGTCTATTTGCATAACCCCCGAGTAAAGGATCATGGGTAAATTCAAGATGGCGGCCATGTGGATAACAAAAAAGTGTTATTTCGTCATCTTTCTTCAAAATTGTTTGAGCAAAATCTATTTTATTTCATACCAGACTATTATTTACTAATTTATCATGCAGTTTTTGCAAAGAAAACACATCTGACCGGAAATTCGACCAAAAAATATCTCACTATGACGTCACCTATAGCAGCCAAGTTGGATTTTTTAACATTTTCGTAGGGTGTAGTGTGCATGGTCAGTTTCAGCCCCCTGGTTCGAAGGGATATGAACAATATTTAGGGGGGGGGGGGAGAGCCAAAATGCCGCCCCCTCTCCCCCACCCCCTCATCCCCGGGCCTGGACAGATAGGGTTAATGGATCAATCAAACGTGTTTAAAACTGGAAGACATCACTCAATGCACTAGAGCTAACATGTCTTCTGATTATTACAGTGGAATATCGTCTGAGGCCGATATATAATCAAAATGCGATTGCCGATCTAGATGTCCATACCCGAGCATGTTTTATCCATTCCTGGTGAATGATGAAATTAAAATGGGGCATCATCATACTTTTATTCATATAGCAGCTGTATAAGTTCAGCCTTTTCCACCCAACATGTATGTCTGAGAGGAGTGGGGTGGGGAATTGGGCTTTATTCTTGGGGTTCATCTCCAAAGCATTTACCAAGTTGCCTTTTGGCTAGCGGTGAATACGGATCAAGTTTCAGGAGGTACCGCTTAGCATCATCTATTACCCACCTAACATTCTATGCCGTTCAACCGATGAACCTGGCAGGCCCAAATTTTGGTCAAAATAATTCCTCTCTGGAGCGACTGGTAATGCGAATAAATGTTCTGTTTTGATTGGTGTAAAACTTTCCTTCACTTCTATCCTATGTTAAGATATTGTAGTGGAGGGATAATAAACTGTGTAATACACAATATGCCTGTTCTTGTCGTTCATCTCTGTTTTTCTTATCTGATTGCGTTAAGGTGTTAAGAGATTTGGGACTAGGTATAAATGGATCAATCTAGGCAAACAAGATGGTATCGGGAGAATACCATCTAGACGTAACGCTATAAAAACTTCGTGCGAATTATTGTTCGCCGATAGTCTAAGAGATCCCAAAATAAGCCAATCACGACAATTTCTAACTTTTCTCTTCGACAATGATTGACGTTTAATTCACGGAGATTAACATCTTCGCACGGCACAATCTTTTGATATTTTCTATCCCCTAAAAATCCAGACTTTTCGGCGGGAGTAAACTCTTTGATCTTTACGGTTTACCACGCACAGTACTGTCTGGAAATGATGCCATATTTGGATACTGTTTCAGGATAATGTTTATATATTTGGCCACGTGCAATCGTGTGTAATTACTGTGGGCGTGATTTTGAAATTGTTCCACCAAGTTAGTCACGTGATTGGCTAACAAATGTAGTTTCAAAAGCTCACGGGATTTATATAGGACTGAATTCAGATATAATATTCCGTGATATTATATCTGAGTTTACTGAGATTGTAGGTGGGTATGTGTAGGGGATCTCACTCCCAACATCAGGGCGCCACTGCATTAAGACGAGCGTTGACCACGCTTCACTCACTCATTCACTCACTCATCCATTCACACACTCAGTCATTCACTCACTCACCTCCAACACTCTCACTCACTCATTCACTCACTTCTGGTCAAAACCACCCCAATCTAGTCCGGGCCACGAGAGCTTCAAGATGACACCCTACGCGCCATATCTGGGCCCAGGATGGCCCCCAGATCGCTCAAATACGCCATTTGCGTACACCCAAAATGCTATCTTTCTCTACTACTCCTCGACTACACATGCACACCATGAGGCCACATCCGATCAAAATCCCTCGAATCTTAGTCCACACCACGAGAAATTCAAAACGAGACCCTGTACGTCCCATGCGGACCTCATATGGTCCAACTACCCACCAAAACACTCCTCTGCGTATATCCCCAAAATGTCATCATTCTCTACTACGCCTCCACCGCGCATTCACTTCCGGTTAAAATCACGCGAAGCGTAGTCTACAACACAAGTGCTTCAAGACGAGACCTTGTGCATGTAACCCATCTATCCCTATAATACGCTCCTGCGCATCCCTAAAATCCCATATTTCTCTACAACTCCTCGACTGAGCAGGCGCACCATGACTTCACTCCCGGCAAAACCACACCAGTTGAGGCCTACTCCACGAGTTCTTCAATATGACACCCAGCTCGATCCACGTGGATGAATATGACCTGTATAGACCCACTTGACTGGGCGCAAAGTCCGTTTTTCTGTCTTTTGTTTATTGTAAATCCTATTTTTGCAGCCATCCCGCTAGTCACGTGCCCGCGCTTCGGAAGTGACCACAACCGGAAGTGACTTGAACCGGAGGAGTCGTCGTTACCGGAAGTGACGTATAACTCAAATTTACAACCCACACGATGTGACACGGTTTCAGGACTTACTACTACTGAACTCTTTTGTTTTACCTGTACTTTTCACTGCCAGCAGTGCATGGAAAGGCACCAACTTCAGATTCAACATGGTTTAGGCAATATACCTCCCTTAATGCAAATAACATTTCTTATTCTTTCAGGTTTTGTCTGGATAGCTGTCTGCATAATAGGGAATGAGACGTTAGTAAAATCCCAGTACGTCCGTCTCTCGAAGATATAATCGGATATACGATGTTAACATTGGAATGAAGTATGCAAAGAAAATGTTAATACGTGTCACTGTATCTTATTGTTATATAAAACTTGCATGCTAATCGGGACTCAGGGAAACGGAACGAGGGATGACCTTTAAAGGAGAATTCACGAGAGAGTCACTGCTGGTTGTCGGCCACTTTCGGGGGTCCCTGAGTAATTAAGCAGTGCTAACACCCGAGTCGGAACTTTGTTCAATTTTTCATAACATCCTGCATCAGCATTCAATATTTGATGAACGCACTCCATGTAAACGTATATTAGCGTAAATAATGAATGGGCTGGAAGTGTATAGTGCCTACTGTAGGGAAATACTGTCATGGCGCGTTGATACTGTTTGTATGGATGGTGTATTACTTAGATATTGAACCGGAATTCCCGGCTGTTGGTCTACTTGGTCAGGAAAAAGGCCCTTAAACAAAACCGTGTTTACTTGACCGTTTTCCGGTAGGTTTATTGTCTGGAAAGCTATTCACATACACCGCGAAAAATACTAACGGTTATTTATTGATGATCTTACCGGAGGCGATAAATGAAGCAGAAATCAATTATATATACAGGACGAAAGAACTCTATAAAATGAATTATTTATCTAGATTATATATGCTGATAGCGACGGTGTTCGTTTGATACATATTTTAAATGAGTATTGGGTGTTGTCCGCCTTTGATACGGAATACAAAAAAATGTTGTATAAACAATATTGTGGGTAAAAGCTGGCCTTGGAATACACATTAGATTTGTTCACACCTATTATTATTTAGTTTTTCACGTTTTAACGACTTAACGGTTTTCTCTTAACTCTGGCACACATATGGATTTAAAATCGAATTGAAAAAAAAACATTATTGCATGTTTTCATATATGGTACAAGGGAGATAACCACAAATCGAACAGTGAACAAGTGATTTAACCCTACCACTTATCACATTATGCCCAAGAGTCAAGCTCTACTAGAAAATGTAAAAAAAAAAATCCAAGATGGTCGCCATGATGACGTCACAATCATTTTCAAAAAAGGCATTTTTGGGACGATTTTTCGGTCAGATTTTTTGAATTATTTATTTATGTGTTTTCTTCGCAAAAACTGCATGATCGATCAGTAAATGATCGTCTGATGTGAAATAAAATTGTTTTTGCTCACTTTTCCTCACAGAAAAGCAGGAATTTTGAAGAAAAATGACGAAAACATCATTTTCCTAATACCCCAAATTGCCGCCATTTGAATTTGCCCATGATCCTCTGCTTGGTGTGAATCAAGTAGGCTCAAAATGACCCCAGTGTGATAAACTACAAAGTCACGGAGTGTCATCGCTCAATTATTTGCCGTTTCGAAGATAGCAGAAATGCCCCCCTCCCCGCCCCCCTTTCTCAGATCAAACTTGGCACATTTGGACAAATTATAGCGCACATGCATGCTGTTGTCATTTGAGCTACACGTTAGTAGTAGTGTAAGGACGGCACAGACCCCCTTTTGACGAGTGCGCAGGTGTTTTCGCGCAGATTTGTGGCGGAAGTGTGGCGGGGTTTCCCAGTGGGGGATTCCCCAGTGGGGGTTTCCCAATGACGATCACGTGATCAAGGCATGTCCTGACTTGTTCTGGGTTGTACAGTTCTGCCATGCGGAGGATGGGTACTAGTATTTCGCTGACGTCCTAGTAATAAACATAATCTATAGGTGTTGTACCATGTTAATAGGATCAGTCTAGCATCCGTGCCACCCTAGGGTCGATCATTTATTGTCCAGTATATCTCCGCAAAACGTAAACAAACAAAATGGCGGCTCCAGGATGGTGTGGGGACGCCCTTTCCACATCACGGCGTCGACCATAGCGCCATCTATTCACACTGACGCAAGGGAGACAACTCGTGTGGCCCAAGGGTATGGAAATAGCCGTGTTGGAGCTAGGGGAGCTACAAATGGTCCAATGGGTTCATATGAGGTATCAAAGTGAAGCATTCGTGAAGGGGCATCCAATGGGCTGGGTGTGGGGTTGACATCGGCATTCTGCGCATGCGCGGTGGCCCAAGGGTATGAAAATAGACGTGTTGGAGCTAGGGAAGCCCCTAGTGGACCAATGGGGTCGAGTGAGGTATCAAAGTGAAGAATTCGTGAAGGGACATCTGATGGGTTGGGTGTGCGGTAGGGATATCATTCTGCGCATGCGCAGACGCAATGCGGAGCTCTCGTCCAATCAGAAGCGAGTATTTCAAATCCGTCACAGATCTCTCAGCCAATTAGCAGCGAGTATTTTGACCCGGTGCATTATGAGACATATCCAAGATGGCGGCACGTATGTTCAAGAGGGCGACACATCCGGTGTCGAAAACTGGCCATTTCGTCGGGATGTGGTCACCTAGTGTCGAAAACTGGACCTTGTATGGGTCCTGCTAGACGTTTTGGAGCTAGGGGAGCCCCTAATGGGCCGATGGAGTTGTATGAGGTATCAAAGTCAAGTATATTTCAAGCATGGGTGGGTGCATGTAAAATTTTTCCTGAAAAAATACGGAACACGGACTTTATCCTAAATTACGTGAAAATGCCTATATGGGGTATGGGGGTATAGGACCATCCTGGGAAACGTACTTCTCGACATTTGCGGTATAGGTTGTGGGGTCTCGTTTTCTTAGTCTCGTCAAGACAAACATGATAGGAAGTGTCCCGGAGCGAAACGGTGAATTTTTTGAAAAAGTACGATATAGCCCCATATAGACATATATATATAAATATATATTCCCATACTGGGGTATAGGTTCAATGTTTATCCTACTGGGAAACCTACTTCTAGACATTTGCGGTAGGGTTGTGGGGTCTCGTTTTTCACGTCTCGTCATTTAGAACATGATAGGAAGGGTCCCGGAGCGAATCGGTGAAATTTTTGGAAGAAGTCACCAAGGCCTGGGTAGGCCCATAGGCCTATACTGCATGGCTTATGACAAAAGAGATGATTACAATTTCGACATCGTAAACTATCCCTTTCTGGATAGTAATATTCCAGTGGGACCTGCATATGGCGTATGCATATCTCGCTTAGTAGCATTTGCTAGATCCTGTGTTAAATGTGATGATTTTAATCAACGTCACAAAACACTGTTGCAGAAACTTATAAAACAGGGCTATTCTACCAAGCGCCTCCACTCAAAGTTTCTCAAATTTGGCGATACATATCGAATGCTGATAACAAAATACGAACGTAGCGTGCAAGATCTATGGGGCTACGTTTCGTAACATGTGTCTAATTCCGCTTAACCCGGGGCTAGGGGCCGTGTGAGCCCATGTACTTCAAGATCCTCATGGTACTCATATGAACAGTCACGGTCAAAGCGTGACTGAGGTGCATCATTTTTAGATGGCGACTCTATGGCGAATATTATGGATTAAGAATACTGATCAGCGATACGGATTTGATATTTTGGAACATCATGATGTCTTGCCGGCATCATTGAAAACTGTTGACCGCTTCTCTCTTGCAGGAAACAAGCCTATGTTTATGTATACTTTTGTCTTTTTGAATTTGGTGCTAATACTGTTATATGGAAATGGAATAGGTCTTTCGATTATGGACGCGGATATTCTCTAATGGACGACGGCTGGATTATGAATGACGGACTAGACGCTTGTAATTGGTGTATAGGGCCATACGGGGTGGACATGTTGGGGTCTAGGTGAGCCCCTAATGAACCGATGATGTCGTATGAGGTCTTATTTTGAAGCTCTCGTGAAGGAGCATCCGTCTGGACTAGTGAGTTGTTCATTTTCAATACTCTGCGCATGCGCAGCCTGGCCGTAGTATAGAAAGCAGGCATTTTGAGGGGGCATGTGGGTGTTTGTTTGGGTTAGAGAGGGACTATTCACGGTTCGAATGGGTCGTGGAAGGTGTCAAAGTGAAGCTTGTGTGGGGTAGAGTCAGAATGGCGTGTTTTTGAGTGCAAGTCGCGTCAATCTGCGCATGCGCAGTTGGTTGTAGTAAGTAAAGTGGCCATGTTGGGGCAGTGCAGGTAGGTATTTGGGGTAGAGAGGGACCACCCTGGGTCCGAATGCGTCCTGGGAGGTGTCATGTTGTAGCTCTCGGGGTGTACATCCCCATTTCAGGGATGCTCGCTTCATCTGTAACGTCATCGGTGACGTCATCGGTACGAGTAGTAGCGAAAGTGGACATTTTGGGGCAGTGAAGGAAGGTGTTTGGGGTAGAGAGGGACCATCCTTGGTCCGAATGCGTCGTGTGAGGTGTCATCTTGTAGCTCTCGGGGTGTACATTCCGATTTGAGGGATGTCCGCGTCATCTGTGACGTCATCGGTGACGTCAGCAGTACGAGTAGTAGCGAAAGTGGGCATTTGGGGGCAGTGAAGGAAGGTGTTTGGGGTAGAGAGGGACCATCCTTGGTCCGAATGCGTCGTGTGAGGTGTCATTTTGTAGCTCTCTGGGTGTACATTCCGATTTGAGGGATGTCCGCGTCATCTGTGACGTCATCGGTGACGTCATCAGTACGAGTAGTAGAGAAAGTGGGCATTTTGGGGCAGTGAAGGAAGGATTAGTAGTATAAAAGCGGATTTCGCACCCTATTGACCTTGCGGCGCAATGCGCAATGAGTGGAGTGGAGTGAGGAGCGCGTGAAAGGAGCGGAGTGAGTGGTGGTGAGTGAATGAGTGGCGTTCTGGTGAGGCGTCCCCAATCGTCTTGCAACGCACACGACGGTGAGTAGTGAGTAAGTGAGTGCAGTGACATGAAGAATGAGCGAGAGTGAGCGGGGACCTGGTAATGTATGCGTCCGTTTCATCATTTTGGCATGCGCAGTCTGGCCATTATGAAGGCAGGATTTTGTGGTGCTGATCGGTCCCTGGTCAAATGGACCGCGTGGGGTATCAGTGAAGCTCTTGCCGTCATGCCCAAACCCGTCGTTACGCCTTAACGCCTGCTCCTGACGTAACGCCCTATCTTTACCTCAACATTCTAACATAACGCCTTGACGCCATGATATAGACCAGAGAACAACAACAACAACAATGATGACACATGAGCAACAACAAGAAGTTTTTCATATAGTTTATTATCCCCAATGTTGCATCATACCCGGGCTGGGGGAGCCGCCCTGGGTATAGTATGTTACAGCAAAACAAATTGAAATATTAAACACCATGTTTTATTATTTAGTGCTTCGTCACGTAGGTACAAGTGTCTCAGCTGAAGTCAACGATCAGCATGTAGACATAGAGAATGTTTGGCATGTTATGGTATTCATCGGTGTATGGGGACGCATTCACGATGGAGGCGGTTGGTCGTCTGGTATTGTGTAACATTGGTTACCTCTTTACCACCCATTGTGCTCATGGGGCTGATGTGCCCATCCATCCAATTGTTCACTTAGGCCAGCATCATCTCTGGCGACGCCCGGTGAATGATGATAAAGTTAGTTGCAGGTCACACAAGGTAATACTGGGGTAATCGTAACCGTCCATTTCCATTTTGTGACGTAAGATGTGGAAAGCGACATTCAATTTGAAGGTCGTAGTTTGATCTTGATCCACGTCTGCGAAGAGTTTGGTCAGTGGTTTCCAATTGTGCTTGAATAGATGCGGTGGAGTTTCATGGAAATGGCCCCGATCGTCGTCACTTGATGGTTGTCCGTAAAGAGATCGCTAGGAACATTTATGGGCTCGACCAGAAAATGTTCGATGGCAGGCAATGACTCGAAACCGGCTGGGGTCCGGCTGGATATTCTCGAACTGTGAAGTATAGGCGGGCTTCCGTCATCGCATCACAGTGTTCGTCTCCCCGGGCTTCCTTGGGCCTGACCTTCCGCGGCTCCTCTACAGTAGAAGGTTGTCGCGCACCGTGGTGATGGACGATCAAACATTGGTGCCGTCTTACTGATGGGTCGTTTGAAGAGTTGACCACATTCATTACATTGTTCGTCGCACTCGCGGAGTGAACGTTCATGCGCAGTAAAAGCATCTTCCCGTCGACAGACCGCGCAGAATTATACGCGAAGTATATCGTGCACCGTTGTGGCCGGAGTGTCGTCGCGAATACTTCTGGGCGAATAAACTGCTTCTGGCAAGTTGTGCAAGTGAACATCTTTGTGGTTTTGACAGAGTGTTGATGAAACGGCCATGCCGCTTCCGCTTTACAGCAAGCTGGCTATTTTTAGCACCTCACCCCAAGTCGAGGATCTAGACTGGTGTACTGGTGTACGACTGAGCGACATTGCGCGCACGCGCATGAAGACCCTCATACAGACCCCAATGCAGGCGCAGACGAAGTGCCCGGATGATAGACACGACGTCACCGAACCGAAAAGGAACCGACTTTAGAGACACGGACTTTTTCCGAAAGACACGAACGAATATTATGGATAATACTGACGATAGGATTTGATATTTTTGAAAATCATGATGTCTTGCGGCATCAATGAAAACTGTTGACCTGCTTCTCTCTTGCGAAACAAGCTTATGTTTATGTATACTATGATTGTCTTTTTATGTATACTATGATTTCTTTTTGAATTTGGCTTATACTGTTATATGGAATTGAAATGCCGATTTGAGGGATATCCACAGCATCTGTGCCGTCATTGGTGACGTCATCAGCAGTAGGCGAAAGTGGGCAGCAGTGAAGCGATGCGACACTTGGTGTGGGACATCCGCGGTGCAAATGCGGGTGAGGTGTCATCTTGTAGCAACGCGTTCACCAACGCCATTCTTAATGCCAACGCCCTGGTGAAATAGCTCAAGCTCCATGGAATTGTCACTAATTCTTCAGGGACGCCTGGTCACCTTAACACTCGGAGGAGAACAAGAACACAACAACAACAAGGATGACACATGATGAACAACAACAAGACGCATATAGTTTATTCTTTCCCCCCAGTGTTACATCATACCCACGCTGGGGAGGTATAGCCCACAATTCAAGAAGACTCTTGGCCAATCAGAAGCCACCATTTTGCATCTGTCATATTCAGTTCTGTCCATTGTCAGATGTATTCTCACTCTTGTCCAAGCCCAGAAGTCGCCATTTCAGAAAGTTCCCTGACCATTTTCGAACAGTTTGATCGTCATCGGAGCAGGCCAGGATACCATTGAGGAAACATATCCTCAGATATGGCTGTTTTGCATCAGGCATGGGTATCTATCAGTTCGAGGGTGCAACCACGAGTTCACAGAGTGTGTCAGTTTCACGAACCAACGTAACATTGGTGATCCATGCTGTTCATAGGCCCACAGGGATCCACAGTTCAGTTGGGACGATCGTCTCTAACGACGCCGATTTGGTGATTGTGAAAGGATGGTCGTCAGTTGATGGCACTGAAGAAATAGGCCATTCACGCGTCATCTTACTGCGCGGGGCATGCTACATTTAATGTGAAGGACGTAGGTTGGCGCATGGCTTCCACGAGCTGCGGAACGGGCGAGGTTCAGTGGAAGTAGCCCCGTCCAATATAGGGCGGACGGTGGAAGCAGTGTCGGATCGGACCAATGGCGTCGATACATCTCACCACTGATGATCTCGGCTGGGAACATCCACCGCATCTTCCAGAAAACTGTTGTCAGGCTCATGATTGGAAACATGTAATGCTAGGGACAGCTTGATATCACAGGCTCTTCTGAGCTGTGTGTATAGGTATGTCTCCGTGATCGCATCACCAGTGGCATTCTTCTCCCGTGGGTTCATCTTCAGTCACTTCTCCTGGGTTTCTTCTTTAGTGGGAGTTGTCTCATGACGGTGACGGACCATGAATCCGTTCATGCCGTTTTAACTGACATGTCGTCCTGAAGAGCCTGACCATTCCGCATGGACGCTTGGGTGGCCCATAGATTGAACGTTCATGGCGCTGTAAATGATCTGGGCGCTGAAACGACGGGTGTAGGCCTACGCATACAGCTATACCGGGCGGTTTCCATCGTGTATAGCTGGTGGCGCAAGTCGTGCCGGCAGTGAAGCGAGCACGAGTACAAGTGTATCTTGGTGGTTGACAGAGTGTCTGATGAAACGGTCAGGCCGTTTCCTTTATAGCAGTTGCTGATCTGATTTCTTTAGCACAATCACTTCAGCGGATGTCAGCGACAAGAACCCGGATGTATGTGTGTGCTTGCGAGGGTGTTTTTTGATCGGAGCTCTTGGAGCTCAAGGTAGCCAGAAAGCCGGAAGTGACATTTGCATAGGGCCTCTGTGGGTCACTTCGCTTCCAGTTCGTGACCGGAACGACCTTTGACCCCGCGCGCGCAAAGGTTTCCACCGCGGTGGAAACCTTTGCACCGCGCGCGCCGGGGTCAAAGGTCGGTTCCGGTCACGAACGGAAGCGGAAGAGACCTCACAGAGGTCCTATGCAAATGTCACTTCCGGAGCTCTGAGCTCCACAGGCTTTGAGCTCCAAGAGCTCCGATCCAAAAAACACCCTCGCAAGCACACATACACACACGCCTACATCCGGGTTCTTGTCGCTGACGTCCAGTTGAACTGATTGTGCTAAAAATAGATCAACAGCTAGCTTGCTATAAAGGAAACGGCCTGACCGTTTCATCAGACACTCTGTCAACCACCAAGATGTTCACTTGTACTACGTGCTCGAAATCATTCACTCGCCGGCACGACTTGCGCCGCCATGAGGCTACCAAGCACGATGGAACCGCCCGGTATAGCTGTACGATATGTAGGCCTACACTGTCGTTTCAGCGCCCAGATCATTTACAGCGCCATGAACGTTCAATTCATGGGCCACCCAAGCGTCCATGCGAAGAATGTGGTCAACTCTTCACGACCCAGTCAGTTAAAACGGCATGAGCGTTTGATTCATGGTCCGTCACCACGCATGAGGGACAACTTTCCACTAAAGAGGCACCCAGGAGGGACAGATCCACTGAAGATGAACCCGGGGAGAAGAATGCCACTGGTGATGCGATCACGGAGAGCCCGCCTATACCCACAGCTCAGAAGAGCCTAGATATCCAGCCGGTCCCTAGCATTACTGTTTCCAGTCATACGCCTGACAACAACGAACATTTTCTGGAAGATGCGGTGGATGTTCCCAGCGATCTCTTACCCGAAGATCATCCAGTGAGTGTGATGTATCGACGCCATTGGTCCATGATCCGACACTTTCCACCGTCATCGCCCTATATTGGACTTGTACAATTTCCGACTGACCGACCTCGCCCGTCTACGCAGCTACGTGGAAGCCATCTTCAATGACCAACCTACGTCCTTCACATTAAATGTAGCATTTGGGTACATCTTATGCCATAAGATTCTATTCCAGTGCCATCAACCCAGTGTACGACCATCCTTTCACAATCACCAATCGGGCGTCGCTAGAGACGATGCTGGCCCAACTGGACACTGTGGATCCCTTGGAATGGGCCTATGAACAGCGTCCCAACACCAAGTGGATAGTGGAGAGGGTCACCAATGTTACGTTCTTCGTGGTTAAACTGACCCACCACCCCCATCGGATGAAAGTATTCACCCATGCACTGATAGATACTCAGAATGCGCAAACAACTATCTGAGGATATGTTTCCTCAACGGTATCCTGGCCTGCCGATGACGATTAGAACAAACGGTTCAGAGCGAACATGGCCGAAGATGGAACTTTCTGAAATGGCGACTTCTGATTGGACAAGAGTAGCCGAGAATACATCTAACGGACAGGAACGAATATGACAGATGCAAATGGTGGCCTTCTGATTGGACAAGAATCTTCTTGAATTGTAAATAATCCAACGGCTCCCCAGCTTGGGTATGATGTACTGGAAAAATAAAATGTTCATCTGTCATCCTGTTGTTGTTGTTGTTCTCTCTCCGAGTGTTAAGGTGCGACGGCGTCCCTGCATTTCGAAGAATTAGTGACAATTCCATGGAATATTAGAGCTTCTGAGCTATTTCACCAGGGCGTTGAAGCATTAAGAATGGCGTTGGTGGGCGTTGCTACAAGATGACACCTCACACGCCGCATTTGCACCGCGGATGGTCCATCTCTACACCAAGTAACATCCTTCACTGCTAAAAAATGCCCACTTTCGCTACTACTGTACTGATGACGTCACCAATGACGGCACAGATGCTGTGGATATCCCTCAAATCGGCCTCATATTCCATATAACAGTATAAGCACCAAATTCAAAAAGAGAATCATAGTATACATAAAAAGACAATCATAGTATACATAAACAGCGGTTTCGCAAGAGAGAAGCGGTCAACAGTTTTCATGATGCCGGCAAGACATCATGATTTTCCCCCAATATCAAATCCTTCGTGATCAGTATTCTTAATCCATAATATTCGTTCGTGTCTTTTCGGAAAAGTCCGTTCTTTCGGTAAAGTCCGTGTCTTTTCGGTTCGGTGACGTCCGTGTCTATCATCCGGGCACTTCGCGTCTGCGCCTGCATTGGGGTCTGTATGAGGGTCTTCATGCGCGTGCGCGCAATGCGGCTCAGTCGTACGCCAGACACCAGTCTAGATCCTCGACTTGGGGTGAGTGTGCTAAAAATAGATTACCAGCTAGCGTGCTATAAAGGAAGCGGCATGGCCGTTTCATCAGACGCTCTGTCAACCACCAAGATGTTCACTTGCACAACTTGCCAGAAGCATTTACTCGCCCAGAAGATTTGCGACGACACGAGGCCTCCATCCACAACGGTGCACGATATACTTGCGTAACCTGCGCACGGTCATTTAATCGGGAAGATGCTTTACTGCGCCACGAACGCTCACTCCACGAGGGTGCGACGGAACAATGTAATGAATGTGGTCAACTCTTCAAACGACCCAGTCAGTTAAGACGGCACCAACGTTTGATTCATAGTCCATCACCACGGTTTGCGCGACAACCTTCTACTGTAGAGGAGCCAAGGTCGGTGAAGATAGCCCGGGAGACGAACGCCACTGGTGATGCGATGACGGAGAGCCCGCCTATACCACAGTTCAGAAGAGCCTGGATATCCAGCCGGACCCCAGCGTTACGGTTTCGGTCACTCGCCTGACAACATCGAACATTTTCTGGTCGAGCATAAATGTTCCTAGCGATCTCTTACAGGACAACCATCCAGTGAGTGACGACGATCGGGCCATTGGTCCATGATACGGCACTGTTTCCACCGTCATCGCCCTATTCAAGATATCTACAATTTCCCACTGACCAAACTCACCCGTCTACGCAGCTACGTGGAAGCCATCTTCGAGACCAAACTACGGCCTTCAAATTAAATGTCGCTTTGGTTACATCTTACGCAAAATGGACGGACCAGTTACTATTTTACCCCAGTGCCAACAACCTGACCAACCTTTACCATCATTAACCGGGCGTCGCTAGAGACGATGCTGGAGAAACTGGACACCGGATGCCTTGGAATGGGCAACGTCAACGCCCCAACACAAGTGGTGGAGAGGGTATGTTACGTTTTTCGTTACCAAGACGACCAACCCCCCATCGGTTGAATGCGTCACCCGTGCACTGATGAATACATAACATGCCGTACATACTCTCTATGTCTACATGCTGATCGTTGACTTGAGCTCAGTAAACACTTGTACCTAATTGACAGCGAATAAAAACATGTGTTTAATATTTCAATTTGTTTTGCTGTGAACATACCCAGGGCGGCTCCCCCAGCCTGGGTATGATGTAACATTGGGGATAATAAACTATATGAAAAACTTCTTGATGTTCTCTGTGTCATCATTGTTGTTTGTTGTTCTCTCCGGTCTATATCATGGCGTCAAGGCGTTATGTTAGAATGTTGAGGTAAAGTAGGGCGTTACGTCATTGAGACAGGCGTTAAGGCGTAAGGTGTTGACGGATGACAGCCATTCGAGAGCTTCACACTGATACCCCACACGGTCCATTTGACCAGGGACCGTCCATCACTTAACAAACCTCCACGAATCCACAAAATACCTGCCTTCTATAACACGGCCAGACTGCGCATGCGCAAAATGATGAAAACGGACGATACATTAGTCCAGTCGGATCCCGCTCACTCGCTCGCTCATTCACTCACTCATTCACTCACTCACTTACTCACTCACTCACTGTCGTTAGTGCGTCCATGCGTTAAGACGGGTATTGGGGACGCCTCACTCACTCATTCACTGGTATTGGGGACGCCTCACTCACTCATTCACTCACTCACACTCACTCACTCACTCACTCACTCACTCACTCACTCACTCACACGCGCGCATACACTCATTGTGCATTGCGCCGCAAGGTCAATAGGGTTCGAAATCCGCTTTTATACTACTAATCCTTCCTTCACTGCCCCAAAATGCCCACTTTCTCTACTACTCGTACTGATGACGTCACCGATGACGTCACAGATGACGCGGACATCCCTCAAATCGGAATGTACACCCAGAGAGCTACAAAATGACACCTCACACGACGCATTCGGACCAAGGATGGTCCCTCTCTACCCCAAACACCTTCCTTCACTGCCCCAAAATGCCCACTTTCGCTACTACTCGTACTGCTGACGTCACCGATGACGTCACAGATGACGCGGACATCCCTCAAATCGGAATGTACACCCCGAGAGCTACAAGATGACACCTCCCAGGACGCATTCGGACCAAGGATGGTCCCTCTTCCCCAAACACCTTCTTTCACTGCCCCAAAATGCCCATTTTCGCTACTACTCGTACTGATGACGTCACAGATGACGCGGACATCCCTAAAATGAAGATGTACACCCCGAGAGCTACAACATGACACCTCACACGACGCATTCGGACCAAGGATGGTCCCTCTCTACCCCAAACACCTTCCTTCACTGTCCCAAAATGTCCACTTTCGCTACTACTCGTACCGATAACGTCACCGATGACGTCACAGATGACGCGGACATCCCTCAAATCGGAATGTACACCCAGAGAGCTACAAAATGACACCTCACACGACGCATTCGGACCAAGGATGGTCCCTCTCTACCCCAAACACCTTCCTTCACTGCCCCAAAATGTCCACTTTCGCTACTACTCGTACCGATGACGTCACCGATGAAGCGAGCATCCCTGAAATGGGGATGTACACCCCGAGAGCTACAACATGACACCTTCCAGGACGCATTCGGACCCAGGGTGGTCCCTCTCTACCCCAAATACCTACCTGCACTGCCCCAACATGGCCACTTTACTCACTACAACCAACTGCGCATGCGCAGATTGACGCGACTTGCACTCAAAAACACGCCATTCTGACTCTACCCCACACAAGCTTCACTTTGACACCTTCCACGACCCATTCGAACCGTGAATAGTCCCTCTCTAACCCAAACAAACACCCACATGCCCCCTCAAAATGCCTGCTTTCTATACTACGGCCAGGCTGCGCATGCGCAGAGTATTGAAAATAAACAACTCACTAGTCCAGACAGATGCTCCTTCACGAGAGCTTCAAAATAAGACCTCATACGACATCATCGGTTGATTAGGGGCTCACCTAGACCCCAACATGTCCACCCCGTATGGCCCTATACACCAATAGCCATGCAGTATAGGCCTATGGGCCTACCCAGGCCTTCGTGACTTTTTCCAAAAATTTCACCGATTCGCTCCGGGACCCTTCCTATCATGTTCTAAATGACGAGACGTGAAAAACGAGACCCCACAACCCTACCGCAAATGTCTAGAAGTAGGTTTCCCAGTAGGATAAACATTGAACCTATACCCCCAGTATGGGAATATATATTTATATATATATGTCTATATGGGGCTATATCGTACTTTTTCAAAAATTTCACCGATTCGCTCCGGGACACTTCTGATCGTGTTCTAAATGACGAGACTAAGAAAACGAGACCCCACAACCCTACCGCAAATGTATAGAAGTAAGTTTTCCAGTGGGACAAACATTGGCCAGTGCGCCAGTATGGGCCTATACGGGGCTATATCGTACTTTTTCAAAAATTTCACCGTTTCATGCCGGGACACTTCCTATCATGTTTGTCTTGACGAGACTAAGAAAACGAGACCCCACAACCTATACCGCAAATGTCGAGAAGTAGGTTTCCCAGGATGGTCCTATACCCCCATACCCCATATAGGCATTTTCACGTAATTTAGGATAAAGTCCGTGTTCCGTATTTTTTCAGGAAAAATTTTACATGCACCCACCCATGCTTGAAATATACTTGACTTTGATACCTCATACAACTCCATCGGCCCATTAGGGGCTCCCCTAGCTCCAAAACGTCTAGCAGGACCCATACAAGATCAAGTTTTCGACACTAGGTGACCACATCCCGACGAAATGGCCAGTTTTCGACACCGGATGTGTCGCCATCTTGAACATACGTGCCGCCATCTTGGATATGTCTCATAATGTACCGGGTCAAAATACTCGCTGCTAATTGGCTGAGAGATCTGTGACGGATTTGAAATACTCGCTTCTGATTGGACGAGAGCTCCGCATTGCGTCTGCGCATGCGCAGAATGATATCCCTACCGCACACCCAACCCATCAGATGTCCCTTCACGAATGCTTCACTTTGATACCTCACTCGACCCCATTCGACCATTAGGGGCTCCCCTAACTGCAAAACGGCTATTTCCATACACTTTGGCCACCGCGCATGCGCAGAATGCCGATATATCAACCCCACACCCAGCCCATTAGATGCCCCTTCACGAATGCTTCACTTTGATACCTCACTCGACCCCATTGGTCCACTAGGGGCTCCCCTAGCTCCAGCACGGCTATTTCCATACCCTTGGGCCACCGCGCATGCGCAGAATGCCGATATGTCAACCCCACCACCAGCCCATTAGGTGCCCCTTCACGAATGCTTCACTTTGATACCTCACTCGACCCCATTGGTCCACTAGGGGCTTCCCTAGCTCCAACACGTCTATTTTCATACCCTTGGGCCACCGCGCATGCGCAGAATGCCGATGTCAACCCCACACCCAGCCCATTGGATGCCCCTTCACGAATGCTTCACTTTGATACCTCATATGAACCCATTGGACCATTTGTAGCTCCCCTAGCTCCAACACGGCTATTTCCATACCCTTGGGCCACACGAGTTGTCTCCCTTGCGTCAGTGTGAATAGATGGCGCTATGGTCGACGCCGTGATGTGGAAAGGGCGTCCCCACACCATCCTGGAGCCGCCATTTTGTTTGTTTACGTTTTGCGGAGATATACTGGACAATAAATGATCGACCCTAGGGTGGCACGGATGCTAGACTGATCCTATTAACATGGTACAACACCTATAGATTATGTTTATTACTAGGACGTCAGCGAAATACTAGTACCCATCCTCTGCATGGCAGAACTGTACAACCCAGAACAAGTCAGGACATGCCTTGATCACGTGATCGTCATTGGGAAACCCCCACTGGGGAATCCCCCACTGGGAAACCCCGCCACACTTCCGCCACAAATCTGCGCGAAAACACCTGCGCACTCGTCAAAAGGGGGTCTGTGCCGTCCTTACACTACTACTCACGTTGATGGTATATTTATAGATCTCGACTTAAAAGACAAAAGTACTCTCTTTTCGGCCCTCAGAAATCCCTACTTGCCAGGAGAATGACTCTCTCTCTCATCCCTCGTAAAGGACCTGGTACGTTAAGGTGGACAAACCGTCCCAGGTGAGGTACGATTGTAGATGAAATATGAAACTTAAAATATGAAATGTTCGTCTCGATTAGCATAAACTATGACATTTTTTTATCTCCCTTTGAAATATTGGGAGCATGAGTGCCATGGTTTTTTAACAAGAACTCTTCAAAGTGGTAGGATTGTGTGAAATTGACAGTTTTGGGTTGAAAATGTACGGTTTGCCTATCTGTGAACATATGAATATAAACTAACCACAAAATATTCACACATAACAGTGCTCTTTTGAATTCCTAGTTGTCCAGCAAAGCACGTTTTGGTCATCGTTTATCTTCATATAAAAAATGAAACTTTATGGAATATTGTTTTCGGTCACTTGGTGCTCAATTTCAAATACGATAATTGGAGCGTGTTATTTGTACGAGTATGAGCTGGCCGAATGGATAGAGTCGCGAGAAAAGTTGTTATTTTGATTGATGATCTGCTGGTTCGAATCTCAAAATAATGGTCTAAAATCTTTCAATAGTTTTATGAATTTTTCGACTTTTCACCCAATCTATAGGTAAACCAAGATGGTAAATCAGGGGAATTATATCTGAGTTTACTGAGATTGCTTTTCACCATGATTGCAATACATATGTGAATATCTTTGTAGAAAGAATGAGCGGATATTGTCTATATCTCAAGAAATAATATTCAGCAAATGTTACGAAGTTTTCTCTTCCCGTGCTAGCTTTGCCCGCGTGATTAGAGAATTAATTGCACATAACAATATCTGGACTGATTTGATCAACTTACTTTTTAATCGTATTAGAAGTGGTCAGAGAGAGCTCGTTCTGTGCGTTGAATTCGTACATACATATTTTTTTTGTCCATGATGAAGAATATTTTTTACCCTTTGGTATGTAGGCGATATCAACAATGGCCTTGCCGGCAAGCAAACGAAAACAAGGCCAAATGAAAAATTTATCTGTTGACCAATCATGATGGGTCAATAGACAAAATGCAGGTTACGGTCATAGCACATCTATATTTTAGTCCTTACCGACAACAGTTCTACCACCAGTAAAGACGTGGCGCATGCGTAGCTGGTGATTAGCGTAAACCCAGAACGACCGTTCGGTGAAATGAAACTGGTCGTGCAACAGATAGTGTGGGCACGATGAGCTGAGAGCATATGCATACTGAACTATAAAAAATGCTGATTTCCGTTTTCCCCACATTGTGCGTGGTTGTCAGTCGAACGCCATATAGGATGCTCGTCACCTACCGCACATGAGGGTATATTTACAGTATATTGCATATACCAAAACAAAAAATGACCCTGCGAGAGTTATCGTTGGTTATCTTTAAAAATGAGACTTGCGGACACTCAATTCAGTGAGTGACGAGTAAAGCCTATCCAATTGTATTTTCGTGTTCGACTTTTTATTTATGCAATTAACGGTATTAACGTAACAGGGAAGGCACGAAGATATCATGTAGCAGCATCAATTTAATTAGAGGGAAAAGGGTGCAAAACCACGCGTAAAATATGCTTGGCCTCGTAAACGGCGCTCTGGGCGGGAAATCCGAATCCATTCAATTCCACTGGAGTCACGTGATCAGCTGTGAATGAACTGCTCGCCGGGGCCGTTTGTCCATCTTATCGTACAAGGTCCATTTCAGCCTCTTCTCCATCATTCTTGAAATGTAGCGATATTTAGATGGCGTTTTCAAATGAAGATATACAGTAGTTAGCCAAAATTGCACATGGGTATATAGGGACTAAAGGGACATCAGAACACTAAACCACGACGCATGATGAGAAGTTCGTTCTATCCACTACAGAAAAAGACGACGATAAAGGGATTTTTCGTCCTATCTATAAATAGATGGCGAATTTGTCACCAATAATGAATGAATGATGTTTCGTTCTATATCAATAATGAAAGATGGTGTTTCGTTCTATCAATAACGAATAGATGGCGCCTCCTTGTATGTAAATAATAAATAGATGGCTTTTCGCCCAGTTAATAATTAATAGATGGCGATTCGGTCTATCAATATATATAGAGCGATTGGTGTAAGCAAAGATAGACATGGTGCAATGTTCAGACACAGATATAATATAGTCGATTTGTATCATGTACGTGACCAATCATCTCCCCCAGCCACCAATCAGATTGTCGGACAAGATTCACGTCCGAGCGGCATATACCGTAGGATGTGACATACTAAAAGTTAAAAATCGCTAATTGACGTAAGTTCCGATTACTTTTTAATTATGTGTTATATCTCTGTTAACCTAGTGATCAAAAGGATGTTCCAGAAATTATCTTCGCAGTTGATATGAGTGAGCCTATGAAAAGTGGTTTGCTCATGTGCTACACTGATACGCTCGATCGGATTCAAACACAACCTCATGTGGGGAACGGGGTGGCGGGGGTGGGGGGGGGGGGGCTATACGTCATTGCAAGGTCAACTTCCGGTTTAGAGGACAGGGACATAAATGGAGCATGCGTTAAGTCCACTCTGAGATACAATATCTAACACAGGTCTATTTGAACAAAATGATGTGCACCATATTGAATTTATCTTATGAAACCGAAGAATTCCAATCGGACCGACGTTGGTTACCTGTCCTTTATCAGGTAGAATAGTCGTTATTAGGGCGACAAGCAATCTAATTAAAATTAAATCCTATCTGCTCCACCATTTGAATATGTCGCATGAAGGATCTAACAGGCTTGCAGTAACTTGAGTGTTAACCAATCCTGAGAATGCTTCATGGTGCTTTGAAGGGAACATTATTGGTAGAGAATTTTTGGTTGGTTCAGTCGACTTGGACGCCGCCCTGGTGAGGTGTCTTTTCATGTTACCGCAGTCCCGACATTGTGGCACCATAATACGGGGTAGATATATGGACTGGTCTTTGGTGTAAACATTGGAGTAAACGGACACGGTGACCCTATCTCCCCTTCCAGACTGCAAGTGGATCAGTCCAGATGCGGCCATGATGTCATAATGCTATTAAATATTCATGGTATGGGCGCTCAAATCACCAAATTTAATTGAAATACGTAAGATCCTACATAGCGACATGTACGATTGAGGAGCATTGATAGGATATTAATTTATTAAGATTGAGTGACAAGCAACCTGTTATCAGCAACAGGAAATGCTCTCGAGATGACTTAGATGTGCATTCAAAGGTCACTAGAGAACTTGGATGACTTGATCAGGCATGCGCAGTGACAGTTCGGGCAAACCGAGAGTGTTATACATTCAACAGCCACACTGCTACACTTCCCAATGCGGAAGTGTTTTGTCTTTGTTTCATCCCTTCCCCCTTTCCCATTCAACAGGGATATGCAACATAGAATGAAGCCATATAACAAAACAAAATATTTAATACTGATGTGGTATGAACATACATACAGGGATACAGTGTAAAACAATGGAGTTTCGCATGTTATCAACATGTACAGAAAATATAGATTACCGGTAAATGAGTTTCACATGACTGAGTTGAAGAGTATACTTATACAAGACAAAACTCAAATGAGTTCTCACTAACAAATTTCCGTAACAACTCTGATATTGGGCTTTGTATGGAAGACGACAACGATCACTCGCGTTCTCGCCCTATATATGGATTAATTAAGTTCATAACGCAGGAACGCGGAAATGCGAGGCGACAATGCGAGACCAATCTCGCGTTCTCGCCCTCACATCCTCGCGTTGGTATAGCGGAACTAATACTTCGTAGGTGGCAGTGTATGAGCAAATTTACTAATAGTGGTATTAGCATATAAGCATGACGTGGCTCGTGATTGGTGATCAATTCGTAATTGCAGTTTGAAAATGTCGCATAACTCGAGCATCTATTTTCAACGGTCTATTGATATTTCTTTCATTCCTTTTTGGGTGAGCATTCTGTGCGGACTTGTTCAAAGATGGCCGCGCCCATGAAAATTTACTTTGCTCCAATATTTGCTGGTCAACAATATGGTTCCATACCGTTCAGGCGATAACAAATAGTCGGGCTTTAATTATGATATGGATTTAGTGCTGGCACGAATCCAGTAAAGTTGCTTCTCCTGGTTGTGGTATGGATATTTAACCTGTCTGGAGATAGTCGAGTTATTTAGTTAATTCTAACCTATTGTATTCATCGGGCGAGAACGTCTCGTTATCTTCTTTCTTATAGTTTTTATCTTTTATTTGATTTTGCATTCGATTGGAGGTTTCTTAAACAGGTTAAAGCAACCCCGCTCTCTAAAACGGAGGTGAAAAAGGTCGTTTTTGTTCAATAAATCAGTTCACATAATGAATTCAGCAAAATCCTCTTGAGGCGCACACAAACATATATATCCGCATCAAATGGTAGTAAAGGAAATAAATTGACATGTATCTAATTTGCATAATAATAGGCCAAATATCTGTCACTGTGAACGTTCTCTTAAAAACATGCCGTGGATGAAAATGATAATATATAGAAGCGATGATAATAGAAGCAATCTCTGAAAAAAAAATTAATCAACATTTCAAATTTCACTCAAGTAATTAAAGGTGAGGAGATATTCACCTTCCCTCAATAAAGCAGAAAACTGTTTGCCCGAAAGACAAACACCATGTATTTACACCAGAGCACATTAAAGCCGAAAGACGTCGGGATGTTCGATCAATGTGGCTGACACTTTCTGATCTTATTCATTTTACCCAGTACCGTACTTAAATAGTATACACATACACAGCATGTACTCCTGTAGGTACACTACAATTGGTCAACATATTCCTTCGAAATCTATCCTCGCGAGCCAGTGTTACTCTGATAGGATCGATACACTGGCTTGGTTAGTTACGCATACCAGTTCTGAATATAAATATAGATCAAGGGGTTTCCTCTTAAACCAATCAATGAACTTGCTAAGCTGGCTGATTACACCAATCCGCTGCAAGGTATATGAGACGTTACAGGTTTGAATTTCATCGCGGGCCAAACTGCTTTGATGTCAGGCTGAAATCGACATCGGAAGTCAAAGCAAAAATCGCAGGCTTGGGATATCGACATGCTAATTCAAAACAAGCGCGGGGGATGAAATGTACGAGATTGTATAATATAGGCATCGACTCAAGAACTCATTCGAAATCTCCAAAAATGTCCAGGTAAACCCTCTGCGAGGATTTAGGATTTATCTGGACTTGTGAAGATGTCGGAATCTTGTGCCACTAACTTGAACTTGAATTCAGCTATGCCAATGGATGAATAATACTGTTCTGCACTTTCAATGTCCCCGACTTTTCTCAATGACACGGGATAATTCACGACTCATTGGCCGGGTGAGATCGGAAAGAATCGAACGGGCCACCCGATTTCACCCACGTATCCCTGCTTGGATTTCGGAAAGGCCGCATTCGGTGCTGGTCTGGTTAAATAACTGATTTGACTGGAGGATTCTGGGGAGCGCTCACCGATGCCCGTGGCCATGAAATTCTCTGGTACTGTCACCCGATGGTCTCTCAATCCATTAGGACCTGTGTGATAAAAAAAATGGACACTTCCATATACGAAAATTCTTTTGAGACGCCAGGTCGAATTTTATTTTATTTTGAGTATTGTTACCATGCTTTGATGATGTTTTCATTTCGCTACCGGCAATTTTTGGCGCAAATTCAATGAAGAATGTCTGTGTGTTATACAACCGAAATCAAACTGAGATATAGCCAAAATCACAAATCGGTTTTCAGGCGTGATTTGGGTCTGAGGTATTTACTTACCTTCAGTAAATATTTTTCTAGTCACCTATGCCAGATCCAAAATAATAACATTCAGACGTTATTTGCACAGAGACCCCATGCGTGATTCGATAGATTATAGTTAACGGTTTATGGACCGGCTTATTCACAAATGAATGTGATTTGTCCCCTAAAGTCTTCAAAATTCTACAGGCGCATAACATTCCCACTAGTGCAAAAGAGAATATGTTTTAATTTGTTTGAGCTACCGTCTCGCATGTGCCCAGGTGACATGTTTCGTCAGTGCGAAACCGGAAACCTTAAAGCAGACGAATCACGTCGCTATACCACTGGTTACACGAATATACAAATTGACGAACGATTTAGACCAAGACTATCAAAAGGACGCTGGCGTGAATCCTTGCACTGCAGCTGACATGCATAAGTGTGCAGGACATGACTGGCGAATACTGCCGCAATCATTCACACTTAAATGTAATACGCTGAATGATTTTGACTTGTTGATGATTTTATCACAGGTATCAAATTACCTGATGTTGTCCCAGTGTCACGGCTGAATAAAAGAGAAAGAAGCATGGCAACGCGTGCCAAAATCTGAAAACCGCGGTTGAACAAGTGACATAATCTAGTAGGATGTTCGATCCCTTTAAATGAGGAATAAAATAATTCAAAGGATGAAGCCTGTCATCCTCCTACCCAGATACACATCGTGAGAACAGCTACGAGCACATATAGTGCTCGTCTTCTTATTTTTTTTTTCGAACGGCTCAGTTTATAAAACTTACCTGAAAACACCATGCGCTGTCCTGAAGCCATCTGGTCAGGAACAGACTCTTTGTTTGCAGACCCACTTTGAGCCGCCTCGGATTTGGCCGGCTCACTGCTCACGTGACTTTGTTGACTGACGCGGGAGGTTGGACGAGACATGATATACTCAAAGCTGAATATCCTATATGTAAGCACTGGAAAATGATAGATGAAAAAGAAAAATGAAAAATCTAAAACAGTTTCAGAAATGCCCAGAGCTGACTGTTGGACGGGGTGGCAAATGTTCATGGAGTATGCCTTGTATCGGGGGTAGAAACCCTAATTTTCAGAAGATATATTGATTATGTGCAATATTTTTTTATACTGATTATGTGGTGTAAGTTTTCTATGATTATGAGCATGATTCGATGTTCTGGTGGAGACAATGAATTTCGAAGTACCGATATGCCAGAATAGCGATGATTTTCACGCCCCAGTGATTCAAGGCACCGATGTGGAGGCTAAGAATTTTCGGTTGCTGAAAGTATTCGGCTCCTAACTTCTAACAGAGCTAGAACATTTTGCTGCACATTGTGGGTTGCTTTGGTAGTAAATGTCACATTTATCCTATACTTAATTATACGGGGATGTACACTATTTGCTATTTCCAATTATAACATGAATTATACAATTATTGACTTTTTTGGTGGTTGACATGCTATGATATTGACCAATATTTCATTGGTTAATTTTACGTCATGTCATCCAATGTGGAAATATCGATAATATGATTGGTTCGCTGGTGTGCACGTGCTATGTGATATTTTCTCATGTCGCACAGCCGAGCCGTGATACATAAACATTTCTGGTGACGTCACATGTGAACATGACGTCATGCTTAATACTAACCAATAGAAATTTTAGCAACAGATCCTTCGTGATCATTATTTTAAAGAGCCAATAAATTATCCTGCATTTGGAAGTTACAAATATGGGTGGATTGTACAGCCAATGGAAGACATGGTAGTTAAAAAGAGACTTGCTATTTGCTGACACATGCTGACGTGTATCAGTATATATATATGACTGTGAAATGATTATCGATTATACACATTGTATAATAAAACAATTATTGATTATTTGAGCTGGAAGACATGACATTATAGTGACTAAGGAAATATAATGTCATGTCAACCACCTCAAAAATCAACAATTGAATGTCAATCAAGTATATTATCCGAATATCGTCAAATGTGAAATGTTAACAAGTGTATTCAACCAATGGCCAATTCCCACTATAGTTCAAGTTAATCCCTAGACAATGCTGTCTGGCCCATGTGTCGGCGAGACTGGTGCCCAGCACGTAGGCCACCGTGAGCTGTGGGCTGTTCTCTTGAACTCGCCCCTATTTTTATAACACGGAGCGACTTTTTCAACTGATAATAACTGGTATTTTTTTGACCTGAGGGTTTCAGGGTTCTAATAAATGTAAGCTTGTTGGCCTTTTCTTGGAATGGTGGGAATATTTGATCCATATTATCATATTGACACCAGTTATCAATAGTTGAAATATCCGCTCATGTTATGAACATAGGGAAGCGTTCAAGAGATCAACCCACGGCTCACGGTGACCCACATGCTGTGCACCAGTGTCGCCTGAACTATAGTGGGGATTGGCCATTCCTACTTTACCAAGTTCAAATATCTTCCACGCGGCCATATATATTAATCATAGGATAACTTTGATAAGTACGATTACAGATACTATCCAAGGCGCATATCGATGCCTGGAATAACTGAGGTATGAAACCAGCAATATTTCCAGCATATCGGGACTCGCCGTTCTAGAGTAAACACACCTGTCCAAAAGCAATTAGGCAAGTCCGACGTCCATTAGTCAGATCAAAATCGTCGTATACCCTCCACCGGTTATACGTTTGACTCTATCAATGGTGTTGAATTATATATCAAAATAGTCAAAGGATAAAATAATTTACTATACGTCCTGTCAGAGATATGAGAGACAAAGTACATGAAAAAAGTGTAGAATTAAAAAAATATGGGAAAAAATGAAATGAACTCTACCTGGCAAGTTATGCTTCAGATCCACCTAGGGGTTAGTAGATTCGACTTCTCTCAGTCCAGTATACACGATTTGGCTGCATTTGTCGCTCGTAAAACCGTGTATAGACGTACGTTTTAATATGTCAGAGTTTTGTTGATTTTTTATCACACCAAACCGTTGACGTCACTGAAGCAGTAACTATGTACGAATGCCCATTAGTATCGGTAATCTATATTGTATTTAGCCTTGAAAGGGGGCTAATCAGGGTGCTTAAAAGAAGTAATCCGGGGGGGTTTAACATTCTATATGACCGATACTGTCCATTCTGTGGTTGACTGGAGTTTTTAGCGAGACATAATCATGAATAAGTAAACTGTTCTATCGGTTGTTTCATTGCTTGTCCAGACAGCCTAAACTAATAGGTGTTCATAACAGGGCACAATATATAATGGGCAAAATTTGACAGGCCCGGAATGGTTTTGAAAAAATAAAAGATTTATGAGACCCGTGTCATATGGACTCTTATGGGATATCATGTTTTGTATTGTGGTTAATGCCACCAATTATCTTCAGTTAGAGTAATGTGGGCTATTACGTAAAAGTCAATATTCACTTCAAGCTACAATATAACGGGTTTTTCGCGCACATAACGGTGTTCAGTGTAGGACAAAGCTGGGTCAACGAATCCAAATCGATCACACAATAAACTCGTATTTCCAACAATGGTTTGTATTTATTCAATTAGAAAGACTAAAGGACTCAAAATGACATGACACCCATCATCCTCGCTAAACCAGGTATATCTCTATCCCAGATACCCCTGCTACCTCTATCCGATACCCTTGGTACACTTTGGAATGAATCGTGTTCATGCAAAATGAAACTGTAAATTTCAGCAAACAAACATTCTGTGTATACTGACTAATCAGATCACCTGTTTTACGCGACCATGGCATGTTATCATATGACAACCGATTCATACACCGAAAGTGGGCGGAACGCGGTCTGCTATGCAAGATGGTCGGGTTTTCGCCTTTGGTTCAAAAAGAAACCTTGAAGTTGACGTTGTGAGATGGACACATAGATGAACCTGTATATGCTCTATCATCTGTAGGTTTGATATTTGTGGCCATTGCGACTAAAAGGGGCGAATCTTGCTGTCGTCGAAGACCATTATACCTCTAAGGTACATCTCTCATACATACAGGTTCACGTGAGTAGTATAGAAAGTGAAAATCTCTGACGATTGTTGTGTGGGTAAATCGTGGGGGGTTAATTGTGACGTGACTTCCGGTGATGCCGTCACTTCCGGTCAGGGTCACTTAGGTTGAGGTCATTTCCGGCTCAAAGGTTCCGGTGATTTCGGTTTCGGTCCACAGCACAGTTGCCTGGCCTGTGGGATATTGGATGGTCGATGTCTACGTATAATTTTTTTTCTTCAAAAAATTATGAAAATTAATAAATATATATATATTTTTTTTAAATCGATTTTTAAAAAATATTTTTTTCTAAGCGTATTTCTCTTTCATCTTTTGCTCAATTTAAGTCATTCCCTGTAATGTCAAGGCGAGTTGCTACAGTTTTTAATTATCTACCATACCCTGCCCTCTATGACATAGAATAAAAGAGCTCTTTTATTCTATGTCATAGAGGACATAGACCTAATGATATCAAATCAACTACAAGTGTATAACATTCCGCCTAGACGACTCGTACACAGTCTCTACACACGAAAGACGACATGCGTGGTCGGCATACGGGGGATCGTTGGTAGGATTCAGTAATGTATATTTCATAGACTGAGTATGGTATTTGAATTCCAGTATCAGCTGATCAGCTACCGAAATAGTCAGTTGGCCAGATGTAAAAAAAGTGGCTGAGTGTAGCTTTTCGTTACCAGTTTTCCCTGCATAGCTGAAACCTTTTCTAATGTGTAGAGGGGACATATGCGCATATATTCTGACCGGTTGTCAGCTTACAAGTATGTGCGTTCGATTTCAGGGCGTTAAAATGTGATTAATTTAGCAAAAAGTCCTCAAATTCACGAAAATATTCGTAACTTTCATATTGTCTTATTAAAACGAACAAATTATGTCTCAAATTAAAGGTATTGGAAGTCATATAACTGTTGCAAAAATTGGCGGTTATCCAAGCTATGTGTATGGTTCTGTGAAAGAAGAGTCTCGAAATTAGGCGAACTACTTGTATTTTTTTTTCTTCTTTGATAGGCATTTAGAAGTTGGCGTATATAATAACACAATGCTATTCTATGGATAACAACTTCTTTATGGCTGTGGAGCTGACGTTTCGTTGAAGATACTTCCAACTTTTTCAAAAAATACTTGTATTTTACCATCCTCCCCACAGCGCATGCTCACAGGCTGGTTTACTATTATTATTAGACTCCCAGCGAGCTGGTTGGTATTTTACTTTTTCCATCCCAGGTAAAAACAATCACAATGGTACGATCTCTCAACCGAATCGCTTGATCAGCGCATACAAAATTTTACCATTCATCGGGCTACTGTTTCTATAAACAACATCAGATTATCTGGTTTAATGTCAGAGCGATAACTTAAAATGTTACCCTACCAACCAAAATTAAAGAAAATCCTTCATTTTAGGAAAGTATTTGTAACTTTCCTGTTTACTCATCAAACTAAGCAAATTAAGCGTCATGTTATAGGTATTTAGTGTGGTATGGTTGCAAAAAATTATAGCGGTTATACATATCGTATATCTGACACAATATAATAAATAAGCTCGAAATTAGGCAAAATATTTTTATTTCACTTTTCGATCCCAGAGAATAATGAACACAATGGCATGTCTTCTAAACCGAACCGTTTTATCAGCATACAATTTTTTTTGCCATTCATCGGACTACTGTTTTCTGTAAACAAAATCAGATTATCTGGTTTTAGTGTCATAGCGATAACTTAAAATGTTACCCTACTCCCATAATTAAGAAAATCCTTCGTTTTAGAAAAATATTCGTAACTTAACTTTTCTGTTTACTCATCAAAATAAGCAGATTATGTGTCACTATATACCGTATATCTGACTCAATACAATAAATAAGCTCGAAATTATGCAAAATAGTTTTATTTTCCTTTTCCATTACAGGTAAAAACATAACTTCTCAACCGAATCGGTCGATCGGCATATACAATTGTTTGCCATTCATCGCCCCACTGCGCATGCGCAGAAAACAAAAATGGGGCGGTCATGGGGCGGTGTGCGCACGAGTGTTTTGCGCAAGTATGACGTCACTTTCGGTCTGGATGAATCGGGCGTGACCTTGGGGGCTTGTATTCCTCCGTGGTGATGTGGTCTGGCGGTGATGCGGTCTGCCCCCGCGGACAGAAAGTAGTCCCAAATACGTGGGTTTCGTGAGAATTTTCGGCAATCTTCAGGGACGAGAGGGGCCGCTAGTGGACCGATTGGGTCGAGTGAGGTGTCAAAGTGAAGCGTTCCTCCACGGCCATTCAGTCATGGGTAGGTGCATGTAAAATTAGGATTTTTCCCGAAACTATCAAAAGCGGAACACGGACTTTACCCCTACAGTAGCGGAAAACTCCTATCAACCCTATCCCAAAGGGCTAATATCGGTCCCGGGGGTTATCGGGGCGTGCCTATCAAGTCATGAGTGGGTGCATGTAAAATTAAGATTTGTCCCGAAACTATAAAAAGCGGAACACGGACTTTATCCCTAAAATAGGGGAAACCTCCTATCAACCCTATCCCAAAGGGCTAATATCGGTCCCTGGCTTATCGAGGCCTGCTGAGAGAGGTAGGGTGGGGGAAGTGGGTGTATGTAAAAGTTTCTCCAGAAAAAAATATAAAAAGTGGAACACGGACTTTACCCCTACAATACAGGAAAATCCCTATCAACCCTATCCCGAAGGGCTAATATCGGTCCCCGGGCTTATCGGGGTCTGGGTGCATGGGTGGGTGCATGTAAAATGAGGATTTGTCCCCGAAAATATAAAAAGCGGAACACGGACTTTATCCCTAAAATAGGGGAAAACTCCTATCAACCCTATCCCAAAGGGCGAATATCGGTCCCAGGCTTATCGGGGCCTGCTGAGAGAGGTAGGGTGGGGGAGTGGGTGTATGTAAAAGTTTCTCCAGAAAAAAATATAAAACGCGCAACACGGACTTTACCCCTCCAATAGAGGAAAACCCCTATCAACCCTATCTCAAAGGGCTAATATCGGTCCGCGGGCTTACCGGGGTCTGGGTGCATGGGTGGGTGCATGTAAAATGAGGATTTATCCCCGAAAATATAAAAAGCGGAACACGGACTTTACCCTCTACAATAGAGGAAAACCCCTATCAACCCTATCCAAAAGGGCTAATATCGGTCCCCCGGGCTTATTGGGGCCTGCTGAGAGAGGTAGGGTGGGGAAATGGGTGTATGTAAAAGTTTTTCCAGAAACAATAGACGCCTGTATTATACAATACACGGGGAAATGCCTATATGGGGGTATGGTGGGGGGTCATTTTTTTTGGATTTTACTATGGGTTGTTTGGTCTTGTTTTTCACGTCTCGCCATGTAGAACACAATGGGAAGGTCCCGGAGCTAAGCGGTGAAATTTTTCGAAAAAGTCACAGAGGTCTGGATATAGGCCTATACTGGCTATGGAGGTATAGGTCCGTCCTGGGAAATTCACACATGTTCATTGCGATATGTGTTGTTTGGTCTTGTTTTTCACGTCTCGCCATGTAGAACACGATGGGAAGGGTCCCGGAGCTAAGCGGTGACATTTTTTGAAAAGCCACGGAGGTCTGGATATAGGCCTATACTGGCTATGGGGGTATAGGTCCATTCTGGGAAATTTTTCGTGGGTTTTACTATGGGTTGTTTGGTCTTGTTTTTCACGTCTCACCATGTAGAACACGATGGGAAGGGTCTCGGAGGTAAGCGGTGAAATTTTTTTAAAAGTACCGGGTAGGTCTGTATATAGGCCCATACTGGATATGGGAGTATAGGTCCATACTGGGAAATTCTCACATGTTCATTGAGATATGGGTTGTTTGGTCTTGTTTTTCACGTCCCGCCATGTAGAACACGATGGGAGGGCTCTCGGAGCTAAGCGGTGAATTTTTTTGGAAAGTACCGGGTAGGTCTGTATATAGGCCCATACTGGGTGGGCGTTTTGGGGTCTAGGTGAGCCTCTAGTAGACCTACGGTGTCGTATGTCGTCTTATTTTGAAGCTCTCGTGGAGGAATATCCGACTGGACTAATGTATCGTCCGTTTTCAATATTCTGCGCAATCTGGCCATAGTATAGAAAGCAGGCATTTTGGGGGGTGCGTGGGGGTGTGTTTGGGGTAGAGATGGACCACTATGGGTCCGAATGGGTCGTGGCAGGTGTCAAAGTAAAGCTTTTCCGGGGTAGAGTCAGAATAGCATGTTTTTTGTTGCAAGTCGTGTCAATCTGCGCATGCGCAGTTAGGTGTAGTAGGTAAAGCGGTCATTTTGGGGGTGCATGAGGGTGTGTATGGGGAAGAGATGGACTACTATTGGTCCGAATGTTTCGTGCAAGGTGTCATTTTGTAACTCAACGGGTATAGACCCCGATTTGAGGGCTGTCCACAGCATATGTGACGTCATTGGTGACGTCATCAGTACGAGTAGTAGCGAAAGTGGGAATTTTGGGGCAGTGAAGGAAGGTATTTGGTGTAGAGATGGACCATCCATATCTGTCACGCATTATACCATATCTTTGCTGTGTTATACCACATCTGTCCTGCATTACATCAAATCTGTGCTGTATTATACCATATATGTCCTGTGTTATACAAAATCTGTCATGTATTATACCAAATCTGTCCTGTATTGTACCATATTTGTCCTCTATTATACCATATATGTCCTGTATTATACCAAATCTGCCCTGTATTATACAGTATCTGTCCTGTATTATACAAATCTGTGCTGTATTATACCAAATCTGTGCTGTATTATACAATATCTGTCCTGTGTTATACCATATCTGTGCTGTATTATACAATTACAAGCGTCTAGTCCGTCATTCATAATCCAGCCGTCGTCCATTAGAGAATATCCGCGTCCATAATCCAAAGACCTATTCCATTTCCATATAACAGTATTAGCACCAAATTCAAAGACAAAAGTATACATAAACATAGGCTTGTTTCCTGCAAGAGAGAAGCGGTCAACAGTTTTCAATGATGCCGGCAAGACATCATGATGTTCCAAAATATCAAATCCGTATCGCTGATCAGTATTCTTAATACAATATCTATCCAGTATTATGCAATATATGTTCTGTATTATACCAAATTTGCGCTGTATTATACAGTATCCGTCCTGTATTGTACCATATATGTCCTGTATTATAGCATATCTGCTCTGTATCATACAATATTTCCCATCCATTATACCGCATCTGTCCTGCATTATACCATATCTTTACTGTATTATACCATATCTGTCCTGCATTATACCAAATCTGTGCTGTATTATAACATATCTGTCCTGAATTATACCATATCTGTGCTGTATTATACCATATCTGTCCTGAATTATAACATATTTGTGCTGTATTATACCATATCTGTCCTGTCTTATACAATATCTGTCCTGTATTATACCAAATCTGTCCTGTATTGTGCCATATTTGTCCTGTATTATACAATATATGTTCTGTATTATACCAATTCTGTGCTGTATTATACAGTATCTGTCCTGTATTATATCAAATCTGTCCTGTATTGTATCATATATGTCCTGTATTATACAATATATATTCTGTATTATACAATCGCATAGCGGTTGTCATGAATAACAACAAGTTCAGCAATGTTCATACAGTTTATTATCCCCAATGTTACATCATACCCATGCTGGGGGAGCCGCCCTGAGTATGTTTAGTATGTTCACAGCAAAACAAATTGAACTATCAAACACCATGTTTTATTATTTAACGCACCGTCACATTCGGTACAAGTGTTTACTGAGCTCAAGTCAACGATCAGCAAATAGAGTATGTACGGCATGTTATGGTATTCATCAGTGCATGGGTGACGCGTTCAACCGGTGGAGTGGTCGGTCAGCTTGATAACGAAAAACGTAACATTGGCTATCCTCTCCACTGTCCACTTGGTGTTGGGGCGTTGTTGTTGGGCCCATTCCAAGGGATCCACGGTGTCCAGTTTCTCCAGCATCGTCTCTAGCGACGCCGGGTTAATGATGGTAAACGGTTGGTCAACTACCCGGATGTTACTGCTCGGGTAAAAGTATCGGACTTGGGCTGTCTCCTTATGCTGCAGCACACAACCAAACGCCAGATTCAATTTGAAGGCCGTAGTTTGGTCGTTGAAGATGGCTTCCATGTAGCTACGTAGACGGGCGAGGTCGGTCAGTCGGAAATTGTAGATATCTTGAATAGGGCAATGACGGTTGAAACATTGTCGTATCATGGACCAATGGCGCCGACAGATGTCACTCACTGGATGGGCGTCCTGTAAGAGATCGCTAGGAACATTTATGGGCTTGTCCAGAAAGTGTTCGATGTTGTCAGGCGTATGACTCGAAACCTTCACGCTGGGTCCGGCTGGATATCCACGCTCTTCTGAACTGTGGGTATAGGCGGGCTCTCCGTCATCGCATCACCAGTGGCGTTCGTCTCCCCGGGCTCATCGTCACTGGGTTTGACCTTCCGCGGCTCCTCTTCAGTGGGAAGGTGTCGCTCATGCCATGGTACCGGGGCATGAATCAAACGTTTGTGTCGCAGCAACCGACTGGATCGTTTGAAGAGTCGACCGCAATCGTTACATTGTACCGTCGCGCCCTCGTGGGGTGCCCTCTCATGGCGCAGTAAATGATCCTTCCGATTGAATGACCGTGGGCAGGTTATACAAGTATACCGTGCATCGTTGTGGGTGGAGGCCTCGTGGCGGCGCAAGTCGTGCAGACGAGTAAACTGCTTCTGGCAAGTTGTGCAAGTGAACATCTTGGTGGTTGACAGAGTGTCTGATGAAACGGCCAGGCCGCTTCCCTTTTATAGCACGCTAGCTGGTGATCTATTTTTAGCACACTCAGTTCAACTACCCCAAGTCGAGGACCGAGTTGTACTGGTGTACGACTGAGCCGCATTGCGTGTATGTGTGTGTGTGTGTGTGTGTAGGAGTGTGTGTGTGTGTGTGTGTTTGTGTCTGTGTGTGTGGGCAGTGGATTTTACATCCGGGATCTTGTCAACATCCGGGTTTCCAAGTGGGTTTTCCTCATCGTTCCTCCGTCTTCCATCCGGGTACTGTGGTTTTACATCCGGGTCCTCATACATCGGGGTTTTCATGAGCCGCATTGTGCACGTGTGTGTTTTGTGTTTGTGCCCATCCGTGCACAATGTAGAATTACGTTCGCTCCGAAAACTTCTTCTCATCGCATCAATATGCTCAGACCCATTCAATATGAACACAACCAAGAGGCATCAACAACAACAGGTACATTGTGTAATACACGTTTTATTAACCTCACACCACCACCACCTGGCGTTGACGCCGTCAACGATCAGCATGTAGACATATAGATGTACGGCATGTTATGGTATTCATCAGTGCATGAGTGACGCATTCAGCCGATGAGGGCGTTCGGTCAGCTTGGTAACGAAAAACGTGACATTGGTGACCCTCTATACGACCCATTGTGTGTTGGGGCGTTGTTGTTGGGCCCATTCAAAGGGATCCACGGTGTCCAGTTTCTCCAGCATCGCCTCTAGCGACTCCCGGTTAATGATGGTAAACGGTTGGTCAAATACCCGGATGTTACTGCTCTGGTGAAAGTATCGGGCCTGGTCTGTATCCTTATGCTGCAGCACATAACCAAACGCAAGATTCAACTTGAAGGTCGTAGTTTGATCGTTGTAGATGGCTTCCACGTAGCTGCGTAGACGGGCGAGGTCGGTCAGTCGAAAATTGTAGATATCTTGAATAGGGCGATGACGGTAGAAACAGTGCCGGATTATGGGCCAATGGCGCCGATAGATGTCACTCTCTGGATGGTCTTCGTATAACAGATCGCTAGGAACATTTATGGGTTCGTCCTCGAAGTGTACTTTGCCCTCCACGTCGTACAAAATCTGGCCCACGGTCTTGTCGTCGGAATTTCACTGTTGAGTTAGGGCGACATCATCATCGGCCCTCGTGCGATGGGTGGGAATTCCCGTTGTCTCGATACTGGTGCCTACGGGCTCCTCTACCTGCAAACGTGGCTGCGGAACAGGGTGTCGTGTGCGTTGGTGTCGCTGCAATTGACTGGTCAGTTTGAAAAGCCGACCACATTCTTCGCATGAACGTTTGGGTACTTCATGGCGTGCACGTGTGTGGCGCTGTAAATGATCCGGGCGCTGAAACGACAGTGTACATATCGTACAGCTATACCGGGCGGTTCCTTCGTGCTTGGTAGCCACATTGGCGGCGCAGGTCGTGCAGACGAGCGAATGATTTAGAGCATGTAATACAAGTGAACATCTTGGGGGTTGACAGAGTGTCTGATGAAACGGCCAGGCCGCTTCCTTTTTATAGCACGCTAGCTGGTGATCTATTTTTAGCACACCCAGTTAAACTACCCCAAGTCGAGGACCGAGACTGGTGTACTGGTATACGACTGAGCCGCATTGCGCGCGCGCGTGTGTGTGTGTGTGTATGTGTGGGCAGTCGATTTTACATCATGTCAACATCCGGGTTTCCAAGTGCGTTTTCCCCGTCGGTCCTCCGTCTTCCATCCGGGTACTGTGCTTTTACATGTGGGTCCTCATCTTACGTCCGGATGTTTCCATGTTTACTCTCACGTGACCGGAACCGGAAGTTGTCACGAGACAGGTGGCGCCCAGATATTGACCTCCTACTACTTCCGACAGGGGGCGCCACCTGTCTAGTGACAACTTCCGGTTCCGGTCACGTGAGAGTAAACATGAAACGAGAGATCCTGAAGGATCTTGGCGCCCACCATTGTCCGATAATTGTAAGCTAATGACTAGAGGATCTTTTTGTCCATTGTTACTAAGAACAGACAATTGATTTGTAATTTTGTTTACAGAATTTCGAATCTGAGTGAAAAAGATTGAAAAGGGCCACTGAAAAACACCAAGATATGATAATAAGTTTCAGGAGTTTCAAGATTTCTAGAAACTTTACTTATGTCGGTTGTTAGAATACAAGAGAAATGAGCAAAGTTAGTCTGAAAGTGAATGTACATGTACCGAGGATCCTTCGCCTTTGTTTTGTAGTATTTTTTTTTTTTTGCACGTGTCATCATTGGGTACTGGAAGCGAAGGCCAATCTCTTTGACACTTTGGCATGAGCTATGAAACATACTTCAGATTTTATAATTAGGAACGAATGCTAATTCTGTTCTGTTTCTTGGGCTATTTTGAGATATCTCTTTTAAGATACCATGCAGCTACATGTTAATTATTGTGTTTGTAACTGTTTCTTATTCTATTCACTGTTGTCTGTCATCTTGTAATTGTACATGTATGTGTAATATGTCTGTTGGGAGAGGCGTTCAAATAGGCTCTGCCTGTTCGCCGATCCCTGTTTCCTGGTGAAATAAATATACTGTTTAAATCAAGATACCATGCTCGAAAATAGTAAGATGGTACAATAATGCTTAATACTGAAGGGATCCGGTCCGCGCAGTAATGTTGAAACTTCAAAAGTGCCTGGTTCCTGATTATCTCCCTTGGATGGAAACATCCAGTAGTCTACAGTTGTCGAGTTGTGACATTGAGTCACAAGACTCAGGTCGGCATACGAAATGGTGGAGCAGTTCACTTGCTACTGCATGGAATAAAGAAGGCTGATTTAAAATTTGAAGAAATATATTTCAATTCAGAATTATTTGAACTCCTTAATATGAAAGGTGAAGGTACGGATATTCTCCATAGTCAATATATAGAATATGCCCCACCGTTTGATCCGCCGACTCTTGTGATGCAACGTCACTTGAGAATAGCGTAACTTGGATTTTCGAATCGGACCAAAAAAGGTATCTTGCACTAATAGGCCCCATGTGAGACCTGTGTACCAAATTTCAGAAAAATCCATGAAATATTTCTCAAGAATTCACGGTAACAATGTTTCAAGAGGAAATTCAAGATGGCCGCCTTGGGGCCATATTGGATCTTCGATTCGGACCGAAAAAGGTACCTTGCACAACTAGACCATAAGGGGAACCTGTGTACCAAATTTGAGAAAGATCCATGCAGTACTTCCTGAAAAATCACGATAACAAATTTGCATGGGAAAATCCAAGATGGCCGCCTGTTTTGCTATATTGAATTTTCGAATCGGACCAGAAAAGGTATCTTGTACAACTAGACGACAAGGTGAACCTGTGTACCTAATTTAACAAAGATCCATGAAGCAGTTCCTGAGAAATCGCAATAAAAAGTTTCATGGGGAAATCCAAGATGGCCGCCTGATGGACATATTGGATTTTGGAATCGGACCAAAAAAGGTTTCTTGCACAACTGGACCCCAAGGGGAACATGTGTACCAAATTTGAGAAAGATCCATGAAGTAGTTCCTGAGAAATCGCGATAACAAGTTTTCATATGAGAATCTAAGATGGCTGCCTAGTGGCCATATTGGATTTCGGAATCGGATCAAAAAAGGTTTCTTGCACAACTAGACCCCAAGGGGAACCTGTGTACCAAATTTGAGTAAGATCCGTGCAGTAGTTTCTGAGAAATCGCGATAACAAGGTTTCATGGGGAAACCCAAGATGGCTGCCTGGTGGCCATATTGGATTGTCGAATCGGACCAAAAAAGGTTTCTTGCACAACTAGACCCCAAGGAGAACCTGCATAACAAATTTGAGAAAGATCTATGCAGTTGTTCCTGAGAAATCATGATAACAAGGTTTTACGGGAAAATCCAAGATGGCTGCCTGGTGGCCATATTGGATTTTCGAATCGGTCCAGAAAGGTATCTGCACATCTAGACCCCAAGGGGAACCTGTGTGCCAAATTTCAGAAAGATCCGTGCAGTAGTTCCTGAGACATCGCGATAACAAGGTTTTACGGGAAAATCCAAGATGGCCGTCCTGTGGCCATATTGGATTTTCGAATCGGATCAGAAAAAGTATCTGCACAACTAGGCCCCAAGGGGAATATGTGTACCAAATTTCAGAAAGATCCATGCAGTAGTTCCTGAGAAATCGTGATAGCAAGGTTTCATGGGGAAATCCAAGATGGCCGCCCTGTGGCCATATTGGATTTTCGAATCGGACCAGAAAAGGTATCTGCACATCTAGACCCCAAGAGGAACCTGTGTACCAAATTTCAGAAAGATCCGTGCAGTAGTTCCTGAGAAATCGTGATAACAAGGTTTCATGGGGAAATCCAAGATGGCTGCCCTGTGGCCATATTGGATTTTCGAATCGGACCAGAAAAGGTATCTGCACATCTAGACCCCAAGAGGAACCTGTGTACAAAATTTCAGAAAGATCCGTGCAGTAGTTCCTGAGAAATCGCGATAACAAGGTTTCATGGGGAAATCCAAGATGGCCGCCCTGTGGCCATATTGGATTTTCGAATCAGGCTAGAAAAGTTATCTGCACAACTAGACCCCAAGGGGAACATATGTGCGAAATTTCAGAAAGATCCGTGCAGTAGTTCCCGAGAAATCGCGATAACAAGAATTGTTTACGGACGGACGACGGACTGACTGACTGACTGACTGACTGACGGACGGACGGACGGACGACGGACCACGGACGATAGGCGATTTGAACAGCCCACCATCTGGTGATGGTGGGCTAAAAACCCGGATGTAAGATGAGGACCCGGATGTAAAAGCACAGTACCCGGATGGAAGACGGAGGAATGACGGGGAAACCCGGATGTTGAAAAGATCCCGGGTGTAAAGTCCACTGCCCACCCACCCACCCACACACACACACACACACACACGCGCTCAGCCGTACACCACGGGGTAGTTTAACTGAGCGTGCTAAAAATAGATCACCAGCTAGCGTGCTATAAAAAGGAAGCGGCCTGACCGTTTCATCAGACACACTGTCAACCACCAAGATGTTCACTACAATGTACGTGCTCGAAATCATTCACTCGTCTGCACGACTTGCGCCGCCATGAGGCTACCAAGCACGAAGGAACCGCCCGGTATAGCTGTACGATATGTACACTGTCGTTTCAGCGCCCGGATCATTTACAGCGCCCCACACGTGCACGCCATGAAGTACCCAAGCGTCCATGCGAAGAATGTGGTCGGCTTTTCAAACTGACCAGTCAGTTGCTGCGACACCAACGCACACGACATCCTGTTCCGCAGCCACGTTTGCAGGTAGAGGAGCCCGTAGGCACCAGTATCGAGACAGCGGGAATTCCCACCCATCGCACGAGTGCCGATGATGATGTCGCCCTAATTCAAGTCAAATTCCGACGACAAGACCGTGGACCAGATTTTGTACGACGCGGAGGGCAAAGTACCCTTCGTGGACGAACCCATAAATGTTCTTAGCGATCTGTTACACGAAGACCATCCAATGAGTGACATCTATCGGCGCCATTGGTCCATGATCCGGCACTTTTTCTACCGTCATCGCCCTATTCAAGATATCTACAATTTCCGACTGACCGACCTCGCCCGTCTACGTAGCTACATGGAAGCCATCTTCAACGACCAAACTACGGCCTTCAAATTGAATCTGGCGTTTGGTTATGTGCTGCAGCATAAGGAGACAGTCCAAGTCCGATACTTCTACCCGAGAAGTAACATCCGGGTATTTGACCAACCGTTTACCATCATTAACCCGGCGTCGCTAGAGACGATGCTGCAGAAACTGGACACCGTGGATCCCTTGGAATGGGCCCAACAAAAACGCCCCAACATCAAGTGGACAGTGGAGAGGGTGACCAATGTTACGTTTTTCGTTACCAAGCTGACCGACCACTCCATCGGTTGAACGCGTCACCCATGCACTGATGAATACCATAACATGCCGTACATACTCAATATGCTGATCGTTGACTTGAGCTCAGTAAACACTTGTACCTAATGTGACGGTGCGTTAAATAATAAAACATGGTGTTTGATATTTCAATTTGTTTTGCTGTGAACATACTAAACATACCAAGGGCGGCTCCCCCAGCATGGGTATGATGTAACATTATGGATAGTAAACTGTATGAACATCGCTGAACTTGTTGTTATTTATGACAACCGCTATGCGATTGTACAACACAGAATATATATTGTATAATACAGGACATATATGATACAATACAGGACAGATACTGTATAATACAGCACAGAATTGGTATGATACAGAACATATATTGTATAATACAGGATAGATATGGTATAATACAGCACAAATATGTTATAATTCAGGACAGATATGATACAATACAGGACAGATTTGATATAATACAGGACAGATACTGTATAATACAGCACAGATATGGTATAATTCAGGACAGATATGTTATAATACAGCACAGATTTGGTATGATGCAGGACAGATATGGTATAATACAGTAAAGATATGGTATAATGCAGGACAGATATGGTATAATAGATGGAAAATATTGTATAATACAGAGCAGATATGGTATAATACTGGACATATATGGTACAATACAGGACAGATACTGTATAATACAGCACAAATTTGGTATAATACAGAACATATATTGCATAATACTGGATAGATATTGTATAATACAGAACAGATCTTGCATAATACAGCACAGATATGGTATAACACATGACAGATATTGTATAATACAGCACAGATTTGGTATCATACAGCACAGATTTGGTATATTACAGGACAGATACTGTTTAATACAGGGCAGATTTGGTATAATACAGGACATATATGGTATAATAGAGGACAAATATGGTACAATGCAGGACAGATTTGGTATAATACAGGACAGATATGGTATAATACAGCACAGATTTGGTATAATGCAGGACAGATGTGGTATAACACAGCAAAGACATGGTATAATGCGTGACAGATATGGATGGTCCATCTCTACACCAAATACCTTCCTTCACTGCCCCAAAATGCCCACTTTCGCCACTACTCGTACTGATGACGTCACATATGCTGTGAACAGCCCTCAAATCGGGATCTACACCCCGTGAGCTACAAAATGACACCTCCCGCGACACATTCGGACCAATAGTGGTCCATCTCTACCCCATACACCCCCAAAATGACCACTTTACTTACTGCACCCAACTGCACATGCACAGATTGACGCGACTTGCAAGAAAAAACACGCCATTCTGACTCTACCCCACAAAAGCTTCACTTTGACACCTCCCACGACCCATTCGGACACATAGTGGTCCATCTCTACCCCAAACCCACCTCCCAATATGCCTGCTTTCTATACTACGTCCAGATTGCGCATGCGCAGAATATTGAAAACGGACGATACATTAGTCCAGTCGGATGTTCCTCCACGAGAGCTTCAATGTAAGAACTCATACGACGCCGTAGGACCACTAGGGGCTCACCTAGACCCCAAAACGTCCACCCAGTATGGACCTATCTCCCATAGCCAGTATGGGCCTATATACAGACCTACCCGGTACTTTCCAAAAAATTTCACCGCTTAGCTCCGAGATCCCTCCCATCGTGTTCTACATGGCGAGACGTGAAAAACAAGACCAAACAACCCATATCTCAATGAACATGTGAGGATTTCCCAGTATGGACCATACAGTGTGGGCCTATATACAGATCTACCCGGTATTTTAAAAAAAATTCACCGCTTACCTCCGAGACTCTTCCCATCGTGTTCTACATGGCGAGACGTGAAAAACAAGACCAAACAACCCATATCGCAATGAACATGTGTGAATTTCCCAGGATGGATCTATACCCCCATAGCCAGTATAGGCCTATATCCAGACCTCCATGACTTTTTCGAAAAATTTCACCGCTTAGCTCCGGGATCCTTCCATCGTGTTCTACATGGCGAGACGTTAAAAACAAGACCAAACAACCCATAGTAAAATCCAAAAAAATTGCCCCCATACCCCAAATAGGCATTTTCCCGTATATTGTATAATACAGGCTTCTAATGTAGGAGTAAAGTCCGTGTTCCGCTTTTTATATTTTTTTCTGGAGAAACTTTTACATACACCCACTCCCCCACCCTACCTCTCTCAGCAGGCCCCAATAAGCCCGGGGGACCGATATTAGCCCTTTTGGATAGGGTTGATAGGGGTTTTCCTCTATTGTGGGGATAAAGTCCGTGTTCCGTTTTTAGCTCGCCGTATACGAAGTAGGCGAGGTATTGGGAGAGAAAGGGGAAAAGTGTTGGTGTCGGTGTCGGTGGCGGTGTCGGTGTTGGTGTCCGGTTAGACTTTTATGTTTAGGCTGGACTTAGAAAGTTTTCTGGGTTAATCTTTTCTGTTTAGGCTGGACTTGGAATAATTTTGACTTCTTATTAGGCATGAGATGCAGTGTACATTGTATACACAGTCATACATACCAAATCACATACAGTATATTCCTTTATGGTATTTACTAATAGTTTTTGACATTATTTTATTTCAGAAGTACAATATCAAAATAACTGGCGGGAGAATCCCGCAGTACCGAACCCCTGTTAGTTTTTAATTTCGTGTCGCCTTAAATGAAGGACGCCATTTCCTAAAATTTTATCAAATTCTCGTTGACCCTGAAGCTTTTGTACAACCATATCTGTGTCCACACATTTAACTTACTATATTAATTAAAAGTGAGTTTGAATCAGTTTGTGAGCTCAGTCTTTACCCGTGCACATTATTATGGAGCATTACAGTATGATTGGACACAGTTGTCATTGCGTTCTTTTATTTGCATATAAATGTGAAGGTTTACCACAGTGCAAGTGTCCCATTGCCTGTTGGAAATGATAGATTTAGTCCTACTATTGCACTGTTATTAGCTTTGTTTGTTCACATATCATCACACAAAGTTACACCAAGAACGTGCTCAAAATTGCACACCTATTGTTCCTAACTACATGTATACATGAACATGTATTCATCAGATCTATGCAATGGGATGTGTAGGCTTACTTTTGAAAAAATGTAATCTTTATTGGTAGTTATATAATATAGTTCCTCCTTCAATCCAACCTCAATATCACTAAATATAGAAATCATATTTCTTAATAAATTTATTATTTTAAATGATGTGCATTGCCAATGATGTGCAACCTCAAATGATGTGCCATCCTTAAGGGCTCGATCTTTTTGCGAAGCTGCATATATCTCTTATATGTGATACTAACCTATTAGGTAGGAGATGCAGTGTACATTGTAGGTTTATACTTGGTGTAAGAATTACGCACAAGACAGAGCTTACAAGAGCCTGTCTGAGCTCAACAATGCGTCTAGACGTGACCCTTTTCAGCTGCACAAAAGCCTCAACAAAAGCCTCAACAATGCGTTCTTACACCGACCTGTTACATATACACAAACACGTCAAATCAACTACAATATATTCCTTTATAGTAATTACGGTACTAATAGTTTAATGACATTATTTCATTTCAGAAGTACAATATTAAATATTAACCCCTGGTGGTTTGGAATTTTGTGTCGCCTTTAATGAAGAACACCATTTCCTTCAATTTTGGTATCGAATCCCATTCCTCATCATGATTTAACCTCAAGCTTTTGCACGAACCATATTTGTCCAGGCATTTCACACCCACATCTCAGACAAAATTTCAATTGTACATGTATTCATAATGACATGTATAAGCTTACTTTTGGAAAAAAAGGTAATCTTTATTTCAAGTTTTATAATATAGTTCATGTTTCAGTCCAACTTCAGCATCACTGACGAAGAAGTCAAATTTTTATTGCAATATGTATTGTCATTGCCAGTGATGTGCAACCTGAAGGGCTCGATCTTTATGTGAAGCTGCATGTTATTGAATACCCAAAAGGCGAGCTGCCGGGTTACACATAACCCTTGTTTATATTTTCGGGGACAAATTCTCATTTTACATGCACCCACCCATGCACCCAGACCCCGGTAAGCTCGGGGACCGATATTAGCCCTTTGGGATAGGGTTGATAGTGGTTTTCCTCTATTGTAGGGTAAAGTCCGTGTTCCGCTTTTTATATTTTTTTCTGGAGAAACTTTTACATACACCCACTCCCCCACCCTACCTCTCTCAGCAGGCCCCGATAAGCCAGGGACCGATATTCGCCCTTTGGGATAGGGTTGATAGGGAGTTTCGCCTATTTTAGGGATAAAGTCCGTGTTCCGCTTTTTATATTTTCGGGGACAAATCCTCATTTTACATGCACCCACCCATGCACCTAGACCCCGATAAACCCGGGGACCGATATTAGCCCTTTGGGATAGGGTTGATAGGGGTTTTCCTCTATTGTAGGGGTAAAGTCCGTGTTCCGCTTTTTATATTTTTTTTCTGGAGAAGCTTTTACATACACCCAGTCCCCCACCCTACCTCTCTCAGCAGGTCCCGATAAGCCAGGGACCGATATTAGCCCTTTGGGATAGGGTTGATAGGAGTTTTCCCCTATTTTAGGGATACTCACGAAAACCCACGTACATTGTATTTGGGACTACTTTCTGTCCGCGGAGGCAGACCGCATCACCGCCAGACCACATGCCCACAGAGGAATACATGCCCCCAAGGTCACGCCCGATTCATCCAGTCCGGAAATGACGTCATACTTGCGCAAAACACTCCTGCGCAGATCGCCCCATTTTGTTTTCTGCGCATGCGCAGTGGGGCGAATGAGCTGTTAAATCACCTTTGTATACTACTTACTCTACCCCCAAAATTAAAGAAATTCCTTCATGTTAGGAAAATATTCGCAACTTTTCTGTATATCTGACTCAGTCCAATAAATAAGCTCGCAATTAGGCAAAATATTTGTTTTTTACCTTCTCAATCCCTTATTCTAATCTCTGCCACTTATGATTTTAATGTTAGCAGAGAACAAGAAGATGTTGTCCACTATCAATAAATCCTTAATTTTACAAAAATATACATATATGTTATATTTTTCAACAAAATGATTAAATTGTATCTCAAGCGACAGGTATGTGATGTTATCTACTTGCACAAAACTACCGGCTTGCTTACTCAATGCAAGAAATGAATCAGGCAAACTGCTTCTTGTTTGATTTTGTTCATCTAAAACAAACCACACATATATGTTTTTCCTCTTTACCGTCCGAGAACAAACTTCCACAGTGTTTTGAATGAACTAAATCATTTGTGCCAATGTGTGCCAACAAACAGGCTACCCTATGCAAACAACTCCGGATTAGCTGGCCTAGTGTCGGAGAAGTTACGTAAATATTACCCTACCGGCTATCCAAAATGTAACTCTACGTGGCGAAGAATATCAACCAGCTTGAAAACTATGGAATATCTTTTGGGATTATTTCCGAATGTGATAAGTTGACTTGCTTTGTCTAATATCTTCAAAATAATTATTCGAGCGGAAATCTTCAATAATAAGCATTCGATCACAATCCGCAGATGTAATTGAACTGATTACAATAATGATGGTACAATATACAATTGGAATTGGTTCTAACTGTCACCAATATGAAATATATCTTTCGATTATTGACCATGTTGACGCGAAAATTCTGAATATTGAATGTCGGATCTGACGCTTGCGATTATATATGTATTTGAAGCCAATTCGACTATATATTTATCGAAATGATTATTTCTCTGAAAATTGTTAAGATAAATTGCCTGTGATATAAACCCAATCTGGCCTGGGCTTTTTGGGACCTGTCCAGGCCTGGGGGAACGAAATGCCCCCCCCCCCTAATTATTTTTCTTATCCCTTGAGCTAGGGGGCTGAAACTTACCACACTATACCCTTGCATCTAGCTCTACCAGAAAATGTAAAATAATCCATTTTCAAAAACGGCATTTTTTGGTCAATTTTTCGGTCGGGTTTTCCGATTTTTTTAATTATGTAATTTCTTCGCAAAAACTGCATGATAAATTAGTAAATATTAATGTGATTTGAAATAAAATAGTTTTTGCTCACTTTTCATCGCGGAAAAGCAGAATTTTTTAAGAATATGACAAAATCATCAATTTTCTGGTACCCCACGCGGTCGCCATCTTGAATTTACCCATGATCCTCGACCCGGAGGGTTATGCAAATAGTCTCAAAATGACCCCAATGTGATAAGCTATGAAATCAAGGAGTTTCAGCTCTTCATATTTTGTCGTTCCGAAGATAGCGCAGAAAGTTTGGTAGGTGGGGCCATTTGAAATTGATGATTTTTTGTCAAACTAATGCCACTTTAACGCCCTGAAATCAAACGCACACACCTGCATGTTGACAACCGGTCGAAAATGTGCGCATGGGCCACCGCTACACACCAGAACATGTTGTTAGATATGCAGGGAAAGATGGTAACGAAAACCCTCTTTTCCACTTTTGGCCAACTGACTATGATGCCTCACCCGATTTTTTGTCCCCCGTCTCCCGCCGCAACGCGGCCGGGGGACTTTAAAATGGTTCTTGCTTCTATGTGTCCGTGCATGTCCGTGGATGTTCGTGCATGTCTGTTCGAATGATGACTTCCTAACGCTTTGTTGGATTCTTCCGAAATTCAGCATACGCATTCCTTGCGACAAGACGCCAGTCGGTATCGTATTTCAGCAACATCTGCCTGAAGGTGGCGCCACTGGGTCAAAATGGATCTTGCTTCTATGTGTCCGTGCATGTCTGTTCGAATGATTACTTCCTAACGCTTTGTTGGATTCTTCCGAAATTCGACATACGCATTCCTTGCGACAAGACGCCAGTCGGTATCGCATTTCAGCAACATCTGCCTGAAGGTGGCGCCACTGGGTCAAAATGGATCTTGCTTCTATGTGTCCGTGCATGTCCGTGGATGTCCGTGCATGTCTGTTCGAATGATGACTTCCTAACGCTTTGTTGGATTCTTCCGAAATTCGGCATACGCATTCCTTGCGACAAGACGCCAGTCGGTATCGCATTTCAGCAACATCTGCCTGAAGGTGGCGCCACTGGGTCAAAATGGATCTTGCTTCTGTGTGTCCGTGCATGTCCGCGTGGATGTTCGTGCATGTCTGTTCGAATGATTACTTCCTAACGCTTTGTTGGATTCTTCCGAAATTCGGCATACGCATTCCTTGCGACAAGACGCCAGTCGGTATCGCATTTCAGCAACATCTGCCTGAAGGTGGCGCCACTGGGTCAAAATGGATCTTGCTTCTTTGTGTCTGTGGATGTCAGTTACAAGCGATAACTTCCAAAAGCTTTCTTGGATTCTTCCGAAATTCGGCATACGCATTCCTTGTGAGAAGACGCGGTTGCGTGCTGGATTTCAGTAACATTTGCCTGAAGGTGGCGCCACTGAGTTTCGCTTCTTCGTGTCCGTTCCAGTTTAAAATGGGTCTTGCTCTCTTTGTATCTGTGGATGTCTGTTCAAATTCTTCACAGGCGATAACTTCCAAAAGCTTTGTCGGATTCCTTCGAAATTTAGCATATACACTCCTTGTGACCAGACATGGGTTGGTATTGCATTTCAGCAAGATCCACCTGAAGGTGGCGCCACTGGGTCTTGTTCCAATCTTCTGTGAATGTCCATGGTTTCCATTCAAATTCTTCACAAGCGATAACTTCCAAATACTTTGTCTAATAATTAGGCATCCCTAAATGCGTTCGTCATTTTTTTTCTGCTTCTCGCTGTTAGTTTTGAATTTCATGTCGCTTTAAATGAAGGACACCATTTTCTTAAATTTGCTGTCCAGTCCTTCTATTGAACATAATATGATTTACATTAATGCTTTTGCAGGAACAACCATATTTTATTTCAGAATTATAATATGAAATAACTGGCGGACAAATACCCGCAGTACCCGAACCCGTGTTAGTTTTGAATTTTATGTCGCTTTAAATGAAGGACACCATTTTCTTAAATTTGCTGTCCAGTCCATCGATTCCACATCATATGATTTACCATAAAGCTTTTGCCTGAACCATATTTTATTTCAGAAGTATAATATGAAATAACTGGTTTTTTAATTTCGTGTCATCTTAAATGAAGGACAACATTTCCTTCAATTTTGCTATCAAATAATTGTATCTCACATCATATGATTTACCCTAAAGCTTCTGCAGGAACCATTTGTGTCCACATGTGTAACTTACTATATTAACTGAGGTCCTAAGTTTGGGTGCACACTGTGCATATGATCAATTTCCTGAATTGAATTGATTTGAATTCCACCTTGTGGTTTTTCGGACTGACAGATGATGGCATGCAGTTGTCAGTGTGGTTGTTTCATGTACAGGGAGTTTCCTATGGCTTTCATGTCAGCACACCTACCACTACCCTCAAGAAGAGCATGTCCCCATCCCCAGGGCGCCGAGTCGCACCCTCTATCTCCCAAACTAGCCCTCGCCCGACCTTCATATATTGTGTTTGAGCATGTATATCTCCAATATATCTTGGCAGAAGCTGAAATTTGTGTGTTGTCTGCAATATTGGGATAATTGCAACCCCAAAAGGTTTCAATTTATCAGGCACAGACCCATGTTTCTGTATTTGGTAAATATGTCCCTTGTCTATAGATCTTGCTTGGAATTGTTTTTCGTGCCAATCCGCTTCTGGGTGGCGCCACCTCGGGCCAAGTTAAAATTGCATCTCCAGACAATAACTTTTGAAAACCGTAAGGATTCTTTCCAAATTTGGTGTGGTGGTACCTTGCCTAAGATCTGGCTTGAGAATGTTTTTCATGTTGATAGGGGGACCACCTGAAAGCTAAGTTAAGTATTTCCAGACAATAACTTTTGAAAACTTGAACCGATTCATTCCAAATTTGGTGTGTAGGTACCTCGACTCAATTTCTCGTTTGGCAATGTTTTTCATGCCGATCCACATATAGGTGGTGCCACCTGGGGACAAATTTAAAATTATGTTTCCGGACAATAACTTTTTAATACTTGAATGAATTCTTTCCAAGTTTGGTATACATGTACATGTACCTTACCTGAAGGTTTCAACTGGTATTGTTTTTCTTGTCGATCTGCTCATAGGTGGCGCCACCTGTAGGCCAAGTTAACATTTTCTATTTCCAATGTCAAGGGATCTTGCCTCAAGATCTCGTTTGGGATTATTTTTTATGCCTATCTGCCTACACATGGCGCTAGTTGAGGGCCAAGGTAAAATTGCATTTCCGGACAGTAACTGTTGGACCTTAATGGATTCTTTTAAATTTGGGCACCTACCCTCAAGGCATCTTATGGGGCCATGTTAATGATGTTTTTACGTTTTTACTTTCTTCGCAAATAATGAATGTTTCCTTTACTAAAGATGCAAAAGGCATACCTCCAATCGTATTCGATCGACTGTATCTAGTTTCTTCAATATTTGGCATATGCATTCCTTGTGACAAGATTTTGATTGGTATTGCGTTTCAGAAAGATCTGCCTTTAGGTGGCGCCACTAGGGTTCTTTCCGTTCTTTGTGCTACAAGCAATAACTTTGAAACGCTTTGAAATGTTGCTCGAAATTTGGTTTCCGGGCAATAACTTGAGAACTGCTCATCAAATTCTTCCCAAATTAGGCATGCATATACATTGTACCTTGCCATGAGCTGTTGCTTGGGATTGCGTTATCCACTTCTGCTCAGAAAGTGACACCACCTGATGACAAAATCTGAAATTTGTTTTTGGCCAATAACTTGAGAACGGCATGCTCATCGGATTCTTCTCAAATTTAGCATGCATGTATCATGCCAGGAGATGTTGCATGGGATTGCCTTTCACTCACTTGCACTAACAGGTGGCGCCACCTGGTGGCGAAATACCAGATTTGTTTCCGGCTCGTCAGATTCTTCTTAAATCTGGTATGAATATATCATGACATATGATGTCGCTTGGGATTGCGTTTCGACCATTTGTGCTTACAGGTAGCACCACCTCGTGTCAAATCTAAATTTGATTTCGCTCGTCAGATTTTTCTCCAATTTGGTATGCAGATACCATGCCATGATATGTCCCTTGGGATTGTATTTCATCTGCTTCTGCATACTGGTGGCGACACCTGGTGGAAAAATACCTTTCTGGCAATAATTTGACAACTGCTCATCGGATTCTTCTCAAATTTGGTATTCATATGCCATAAGATGTCACTTGTGATTGTGTTTCGCACACTTGTGCATACAAATCTAAATTTGGTTTCCGGGCAATAACCCCTCTTCAGATTCTTCCCAAAGTTCGTATGCTGATACACCATGTCATGAGATGATCCTTGGGATTGCATTTCGCCCACTTGCACCTACAGGTGGCGACATCTGGTGGCAAATTTAAAATTTGGTTTCCAGACAATAGGTTGAGGATGCATTCAGCTTCTCGTCAAATTTGGTTTGCAGATAATATGCCTTGAGATGTCACTTGGGGTCGCTTCTCGGTTACATAATTTCCATGCTTCACTGGATGCAAATTATATTACAGAAGCAAAAAAACGTTCAGTCAACCATTCTGAGTTGATTTTAAAACTTGGGAAGGCAGCAAGACCCTTCCGCATCCAACGCCTATGAAGTAGCAGTTGTCTCCCTCATGTATATCCCCCCGAGACCAACAATGCTAAAAAATATTGCTGCCATTTCGGCGGGGGACTTAGCATCCTCTGGCTGCTTGTTGCTTTGAATCTGCGCGAACACGATACCTGCAATTTTACTTCGCAGTCACGTCACATCATGTGTCATAAGCAGGGAGGCGGTGGTCGATGTCAATGCATTCTGTATGATACGGTGGGTTTATTAGTGCCATCCAATAAAACTATACATTTTCTCTATAATTTCATGTTTCTCATAAGTTTAACTATACATCTTCTCTATGTTTGCATATTTCTCTTCAATTCACCTCGCCCGTTTGTTGATCACTCATGTTATTTTTATCCGCGATGAGAAATCAACAGGAAAACTCAAAATAAACGGCGTGAAATTCAAATTTACAAACTAAACGTTTTCTCCGTGTAGTATGATTTGTTTCTGAATATATGTAATAACCTATAATACTTCCTGGTTAAACATAGCGAGATTCTATGTCAGCGTTGAGAACTGGTAAAGAAATTCTCAATTTTTCGCTCGACAACTATCGACGACACTCGACAATATTTCTCGTCACTGAAATGAAGCAGAACATTATTTCCAGTGTCAGCATCGACCAGGAAAACTGTTTCTGTTGTCGACTGTCCATGTTTGTGCTACATAAAACAATCAGGGAGAGAAAAAATAGGATGCATTTGTGTTTGAAATTCAAGTAGTTCAGTGATAGCACTTGACCTAACAATGTTAGCAGGCCAAGTCCTCACTGTACAAATTTTATAATAGACGTCCCAGTAATGTAAACATACATGTACATGCAGAATACCCGTGATGGTGCACACGTGACCTGACATCATCTAACACATGACCGATTTGATCATTATTTCACCTGCATGATGATCAAACTATCGTGATAACGTGGAGGTTAAAGTGTAATTGACACCTGCAGGCTCGTTTTCATTGCTATCACATACAAAGAACAGTTTACGAGTAACATTGTAAGAAAACTGCCGTTCAACACAAAGGTACAAATTGCGATGGAGACGATGTTACCTATATATGGAAGGAAAGGTAGGAAGAAAAAGTTATGATACTTACTTCAGACCCCCGTTGTTTTCTGCATCGATCAGTGTTTACTTATCATCTGGGTAGCTCGTATGCTTTCAGTGTTGAGATTACATATAGAATGGTAAGACTTGATTAAGTTCCATGGAAAGTACATCAAATCCCTCATTCCACGGTCCCATCATTCATATTGATTCATTAGCAAGGTAACTTTTTACAAAGTAACTTCTTTTGCCTGTGTCTAACATGAAAGCACACTGTTAGCATAAAGGGTGTAACATACACTCGTTTCGGCAAGCGGACGCGTATCTCTCTGCTTGTATGCCATGGCTTCAGGTTGTTGACGTATCGAAACGTAGCAAACCAACATAACATAGCAACATCAGTTGCTTTGACCTCTACATGTCATGATGCCGTGTTGTTGGCAAAGGCTACCTGTGTGTTATAATGACTCAGATAGAAACTTTTAAATAATAGTGCGACTTATATTTTCAGACATACTGCTTCGCTCGGCTCTACTTATAGCATGACAGCACTGTTCATATGGACAGAGCGAGACATTTCCTGGACACGATGATCATCACCGTGAATGGACCGTAAAGCAAACTAGGTTAGTTGAACATACCTTGCCAACGTGATAAAATGTCAAAGAGAGTGGGATTGGCACTGAGAACACCATGTCTCGTGAAATTATTATTGTTCAAATGTCTTTTATGTTTCTTTTGAAGCTCTAACACATAGCAACGTTTGTGCTGTTGTATCACGTTTTCTCATCCTAAATGAACTACCGTCTTTGTAACATAAAATGAAGCACAAATCTAAAAGTGGGATTGGTGCTTTCATGCCATCGGCCGTCCATATACTGAATGAGACGGCTCTTTATCCACACAGATAACAAACGTACTGGATATAAATTTGTCAGAGTAAAACTTGACTTCACCAATTGAAGTCGCAGTTAGTAGTACACTCTAGGTCACGTGTTCAGACATATTCATGTGTTTAAAACGATCCTAATATGTCTTTTTATAAGGCCTTTTTCTGTAGGATTCTATGTAAAGAACATCACCATGTCTTGCTGACATCATTGAAAGCGGTTGAACGTTTCTCCATTGTAGGAAACCACCTTGTGTTTTTATTTCCTACACATTTGAACTTGGTGCTGTCATACGAAATAGGTGTTTTGATTATTGACGCGGAAATACCTTCATGGACGACATATTAATACTGAATTTCGGATATCCCGCATACTATGTGTTTAAGTATTTAGAACCTAAACATTGGAAATGCAGTTTTATATTATCCCTAACTTTAAGCATTATTTCTTTATACACAGTCTTACGCCCACAACAGCCAACGTTTTACGATGGTGAGTAGGAGGCATTAGTTCTCTTCTATTTATTTGAATTCTTCCGGCGTTTCTCGTTTCCTTATCTCATGTTCATTAACCCTATCTGGCCTGTTTTTTGGGGGGCCTGACCAGGCCTGGGGGAGGGCGATTTCGCTCCCCCCTTAAATATTTTTCTTAACCCTTGGGCTAGGGGGCTGAAACTTACCACGCTGAGATGAACATCTTGACGCTGGGTCAAGCTCTATCAGAAAATGTAAAAAAAAAAAATCCAAGATGGCTGCTAAGATGGCGTCAAGGTGAGTTTTGTTCTGAAGAATAATAGCCTGATGTGAAATAAAATAGTTTTTGCCCACTTTTCGTCCTAGAAAAGCAGTAATGACGAATAGATCATTTTTCTGGTACCTTTTTCCCATGATCCTTTGCTCAGGGGGATATGCAAATAGGTTCAGAAATGACGCCAAATATGATCAACTACAAAGTCACGGAGTGTCAGCTTTCATTTTTTTATGTCGTTCGTGAGATATTGGAGATAGTAGTACAGTATAGGGCAGAGTAGTTGACTTCAATATAGTTGCCGAAGAAAACAGTAGTTCACTAAAACACAGCAGAACACTTCAACACACCTATTCTAGGTACTATGCAGCATGGAATTTCAGTCACCGTTTCAATACACCTGCTTTGGTGCAAGGATCATGCAAGGATCAGGAGACCATGCCTACAATAGCCACGTGTTAGGACGGCAATGCTTTTCAGCTGTACCAAGGTGTAGACAATAAATCCTTACATGAAGTATCTACGCATGTTTTGAAGATTTATGTTTTTTTTTATTTTCAGCAAGCGGATGACTTTTATGAGTCAGGATTTTTCGAGGAAGAAAGCCCTCGACATCCTGGGCATGCGACAAGAATCGTCGACGCCACTATTCACCACAATGGTTATGTCCATATCGGGAATATCCTGGAATTCAACATATCTTATTTGAATGCTAGCAGCCAGCTACCACAGGACACAGGTGTGCATTTCTTGCCAATATATTTCAGCAGTTGAACATTTCGAACTCAAAAATCTTGGTAGCGAAGTCCGACTGAGATACATGCAATGAGAAACCTACAGATAAATACGGCATGTCGGTCTGCCTTAAGGAATGGCACAAATTGAGCCCTGTCTGAATTATTAGGATTATGTAATTAATATAAGTAAATCTTTGGATTTAATTTCTGAAATCAGTATGTGAAAATAGACGATGCCAAGGTTTGGTAATTCTGTTATATTGACATTTGTTATATTTCTGTTTGTTTTATCACTTTCAGATTTGACGAATTCTTTGAAGACCAACCCGCCTGGCAATCAAATTCATTCCAGGTATATTGCAGTAACATTTTGTTTTAGTAACATATTATTATTTTTCGGTGCATTTACATAACACATGACGACTGAAGAACAAGAAGAAAATAATACATAATGCTTATTAGAAACCAGTATAGTGGTAAACTAACGCCCCAAGCTAGATGCTCCGGTTGAAAAACTAATCGTATCCTATTCGGCTTGCGTCATAAGGTCGTCGATTATTATTAGGTCTCTCACACTGATAGACGTCGTCCTGTTCATATACGTATAGACATAGACCTGCTCACATAAGCCGATTAGGAACTACTTATATAAATATGCGTGCATCTATTCGCATTAGTGTAGATGTGAAGGAGTAAATTTGGAACTTTATCACATGAGTACAGATGTGAATCGGTACACATAAGAAGAGAATTTTAAATTGGCGTCGACTATATACCGACAACCAGTATTAAATTTCATCTACGGGCATTAAAAATCGATCAAAAATGTAACACAAAACAAATTACACTAAACCTACTCTCACAAATCAATCGCTGTTAAACAATCCAAAAAAGAAATATCTTAATAGATCTTCTTGTGGTGTGTCTGAAACAACTATCATGTTCATATACTTGGAAGTATGGAACGCACTCTCGGCTTCGAAGTCCCAAATAACTTGTTCTTGCTCCCCAGACCCGGGCGCTGTATAAATACTATAATAAAGTCTCTTTCCACAATTAAATAACACCATCATCATCGTGCAATACAAAATTCAGTTCCGTGAAGTCACAACGATATGGAATCAACATCCGATGAATCTTACTGTTCATACTATCGACAGAATAGATCAACTTTTTGTTCGAAACAGTGTGCAAAGTTGCCCAAATAAGTCGACCAGCATCTGTTCACATAAGTTTAGACATGGACCTGTTCACATCAATAGATTTGGGTTGTTCACATAAATAGACGTAATCCTATTCACATAAGTGGAGACCCGAGTTTCCTGTTCACAAAGTATGAAGTAAAGAATAGAAATGAACACGTTCAAATGAGTATAGACATAGAGCTTTTCATATAAGAAGATGATGAACTGCCCACATAAATCATGGGTTATATTTATGTGGAAGTGTTTGCATCAGTAGATCTGGACATGTTCGCATGAGCAGACGCGGGCTTGTTTTCAGATATAGACCTGAGCCTGTCGGTCCATTCAACGCTTATCAAATTCTGTGATAAATATCGTACACTGACGGCAAAGTACCATCGTAGCGTACAAGATGCCTAGGGGTCGTTTACATATCATGTGTTTTGCATCTACATGGTCTCTAGATGAAAGCGTAACTGAGATACATGCTCTGGAAAACGACTAAATTTATTTGGATAAAGAATGATGGCTAGTGTTCAGGATTGTATATAAAGACCATCATCATGTCTGGCTGGCATCATTGAAAACTGTTGACTGCTTCTCTCTTGTAGGGAACCATCTTATATTTTCATTGTCCATACACATTATAAATTACTGCTGTCATTCGAAATAAGTGTTTTGATTATTGACGCGGAAATTCTTTTTAGGACGTCGAAACTGAGGCTTGCTATGTTCGCATTAGTGTAGACATGAGCCTGTTCACACAAGTGTAGATGGAAATGCACCTGTTCAGTGTGTGTAGTAAGTGAGGATGTTGTGTGAACATACCTTTACATGGCGGGAGAGCAGTTCGCGACATTTGATGTATCGTTAGTGTTCTTTGTTTTAAAATTCACAGGTCACCCCAGAGCTTGCTCTCCGTTTACGCTTCCCATGGAGATATAACACGGCTGGCTGAGATACTGAAGGAACCGAGAAGCGATATTCATGTTGATGATGAGGTAAGCGGCTAATCCGATCTGATATCTCTTATACTGATCGCAATAACAGAAGCCTATACATAGTTGTATTTCGGAGTGGGAGGTGGGATAACTTGGAACATTAAATTTGTTCGGCCATGTAGTATGCTTCTTAATTCGGTGAGTTATAAAAGACACGGTGAGTAGACTTTTTTGCATTCGAGTATAATATTGTATATACACACCAAAATTCAGTTTTATTTGTGCCAATTGTTTATAGTGTTCACCAGGGTATTCCATCTCCTTTCCCCGATATATACATGTATCATCGCCAAGCGGAGAAGTCATGGGTATGAACTGGAATGAGTGGATATATTGTGGGATATTGATGAGGTGGAGAACGGTGACGTGGAAGCGGATAGGGTGTAGAGGACGGGGATACCATACCGATGGGGTGTGTGAGAGCAGAGTCAAAGAGGAACGAATGTAGATGACAAGAGGATATCGGAGAGGGAGAGGACGAGGAGAATGATGCAGAGTGTGGCCGTGTTGTAATTCAGAGGATACGGGGAATGCCTGTAGAAAAAAAAGTTGAGTGGCTCTTCGAACTGAAAGGGGTGGATGAGTGAACCATGTCGAGATATGAAGGCTATGCGGAAGGATTGAACGTAACTGATACAGACGGGGACGATGTGGGAGAGGGAAGAATTTGGTGGAATATGTGGAGGGCAAGTATTTATGGATTACTAAGGATGAATTCAGGATGAATATAGGCTGGCAGGCGATGATGTACAAGAGAACGATGATGTGAAGAAGGATGCCGATGTAGAGGATAACGCTAATGTGGCGGAGGATGCTGATGTGAGGGATATGGCAGATGTGGAGGGAGAAGCAGAAGCAGCGAAGGGTGATATGAAAGGAAGAATGATAGTTGCTGTTAGGGATGTGGGTGTGGATGAAATGGATGAGCGAAAGGAGTTGGAGGATGCAGAGGATGATATTATTCAGGAAGTGTACATGATGTGAGGATGGAGATCTGAAAGAGTATGAGTAATTCTCAGATCTGTGGAGAGGAAAACTTTAGACGACAATTTTAACGATGTGGAGGTGGACGTCGGGGGATACAGGAGGCGGTGGTTGAGCAATTGTGTTCTATCTTTGCAGAACAACTCGGGTGACTGGCCAATGTACATGGCAGGGTTAAATGGCCACATATCCGCCGTGGAACAACTCTATAGGGTGGGTAGTCTGTCAGTTATATTAGTTATTCTATTATCTCTCTATATCCAGTCACATTTTATCGTATTAATGTCACTCTTATTATCACCCATTAATTTCTACGATATGTATCTCTCACTCTACCCAGTCACACTTTAGATCACTCATATTATCACCGGTTTATTGTTGTGATATGTATCCCTTAACCTCTCATTTTGTGCATGGGCATGTGGCTTAGTCGTTGAGAGCGTCAGTCATGTATAACCAGTCGCCTGGTGTCCCGATGTGGGTTTGAGTCTCATCAGAACCAACCTTTGATTTCTTATTTCCTATTTTCCCGGTATTTGTTTCAGGCTGGTGGTGATTTGGGAAAGGTTCACCCCAGGTCGAATGAAAGTTTATTGTCTGTTGCAGTCAGATATAACCGCGTGGATCTGGCGTTGTATTTGTTACATTTCACCAAGTCTGGACGATGTGGAGATGCGCCGAGTGGTATGTTCCCAGTTATACAGACAATTGATATCAATGAAAGGGACAATCACGGTAAAACGGCTCTACATTACGCCGCAACATCCGGTACGTTAACCCGTTTGATCAAATGTCAATGTTAATACACTTATTATTGGAATGATTCATAATTGGACTAATGATATATTGATAGTTTACCGAAGGATTCTTTATCGCCAGTATAAAAGATCGTTTAACATTGCATTCGATCACACCACATCAACATATTTCACACTTGTTCGTGATCCAATATGCGAACTAATATCCATCGCCTTTCACAGTAACAGTCATGCCCCGGACTGAGCTCCCCGGTAAAATTACGAGTGTTTGTTATGATTTCTTGGAAGCTGAACTTTTATAACCCCAAACTCTCACTTTTTGTAGTAAGATTTACATATCTGTTCTGCTTTACTGTAACAGGAAATATCACTTTGGTGCTTAATCTTCTGAAGAGAGGAGCGTCTACTGTCGTAAGAGACAACAGCGGACATGACCCGCGCAATGACACAGACGACAGAATAAACAATCTGATCGCAGAGTACAGGGAGAGGAAAAGTGTAGAAGTATTTCAGGCAATTCAGAAGGAAGACGACAGTGAAGCGCTAACAAAAATGTGGCAGGTGTGACTCATTAATCAACTGCATAACAAATACTGGTCTCAGCTAGTGTTCATGAACATATTTGGAGTTGTTCATATTGTCGAATAAATGCGGTATCTGGATTATAAACGCGGAAATTGTTCACGGACGACTGATTACTGAATTGAATCTTGTACCCACCTGATCTGTCTTATTGACTTTCACAGGTAATTACATATAAAGTCAATTGGAAGAACCGTTAATAATGATCCGTTTCAATCATTTTCAACATTTCAAAACATGAAGGATAGAGGGAAAATGGCCCCCAAAATCCACTTATCAAGATGTAACAGAATCCGACCTTTTTGTCCTTATAGAAATAATATTCCAATGACGGCTTCACTATTAGGATTACCCTGTTCTCTTCAGTACTATTTTCCACAATGTAAACACCCCTAATCCATCAATATTTACGAGTACTTGATTACTTTGAAGGGGAAGTTCGATCACTGGCTGCGAGACTCGGAAGGGGAATCTCCTCTAATGAAGGCATGTTCACTAGGCCGGTCAGCTATGGTACCGTTTCTTATGTCGACAGCATGCTCACCCGGTGAGTTATTTAACATCTTATATTGACACGATTCTTGACGGTGAGTTACTCCGCTCCCCAATCGACCCTCGACGTAATTGATAGACAACTAATTATCTTACTCAATGCCTGGAGACCCATCAGATATCATCTATCGGCTGACCGGCAGGCCAGTGTATTCTTGGCTATTCCTTCAACTTAAGTGCTCAAGCGAATGATGCAAGGGTTTCCTGATCTGTATAACATGGTGTTTCCTGATTGGTATAAAGGCTTCGAAGTAGCGTTTATATGAAGAGTTCGCGATCAAAGAGTGCCCGAGAAACATTTCACTGAAGTTAGTAGTGCGCATTTGACGACAGGAACATGACATCCTCTTCTCCAATACCATGTACATCTGTTAACTGTTTCAGTCCGACAGGAACTGACGTGATGGCGATTGTCTATTTATATATACAGATTCAGAGGTACTACTTCCAAAAGAAAATAATATCTCATGACTGTGGTTCCTAAATCGATAGAACAAAAGGCGGCTACCTCGACCTTGGGTTTCACGTGGGAAATGGGTTTAGTTTATCTGGATGACATCATTGTGTTTTTCGGATGAAAATTTGGTGAGGTTTCATTCTGTAATGAGTACTTTGTTCTCAACCTATTTCGTACTATAGATGTTGACGTTAACCACACCCTTCATACAAGTCCACGAGATGACGCCACAGCGCTTCACCGCTTGGTTGAATCAGAAGACGAAGATAAAGCACTGGAAATATTACCACATCTGACCTGCTGCAATAAGAGGTTACTCAATATACCAGACAAAAATCACTTGACTGCTCTTCATATAGCATGCAAGAAGAACAAAAGAAAACTGGTCTCTTGGCTTCTGGTATGTAACCCTGCCGCTCACCCCAAAATTGCACGTCAGCACTGAGTTTAACCTACATGGAAATCTGTCCATATCGTTGATGCAGAACTCTAGATATTACGGCGCATTTGATTAAATAGCTCTGTAACTGTAATACCTCTGATCACCATGAAGGAAAACTGACTTCAATTATGAACTCTATTCACAATATAGACATTGTACAATACAATATTCACAGTATATACATTTGTATACAGGACATACAACCAAGCTAAATAACAAATATTTTTTGTTTTCAATAGATGTACCCCGGTACTGACTCTTTAAGTCGAACAATGAGCGGAGAACGGCCAGAGGATCTAACCACCGATTGCGCTATCAAGGAGATGATAACCGAAAAGTGTAAAAAAGACGCGATTACCTAGAACATGTGGATCAATCGAGCAATGTTTGTTGGAAGGACACAGATGTCCTTCAGATAACATTTATATGTATGACCGTGAATATCTTTTATAAACAACGAACATTCAACACAGCTGCATAAGCATGTGTTAAATCTGTCATCGAATGTTTCAGGTAGAAAATCACAGTAGTCTGATGGGAGGAGAATCCACATCTAACATATCGAACGCTCTATCCCAGTGCGCCACATGCCCTCTCACAAAGCTGAGAGTTTCAGCAACGGTGTTATACAGAACATCAACCTGTCTGACTCGATGTTGACCCGGTAATTCCTGAACACATCGAGTTTGAATTACTCAGTACTACTTGAGAATGACAGTGGTGTCTAGTTGATGCAGAACTCTGGATATTACGACGTTAGTTAGCAGACAGACGTTATTACTGGATTCCAAGTAATGTTGGGATCATTCTACTTTTAATCGGTAAAGTCGGCTCCACAGTGCACAATAATGCATCATGTGTTGTACGTAATAAACAATCACGTATGTTGCAATTCGGTGAATTCTCGGACAGCCTCTTGTGGAGAAGACCAGGGAATTTGTAAATAGTTCCAGTAATATAATGCAAGGCTATCTGCTTTCCCGCAGAGATTTCTTGTTGAGTTTACCTTACCCGCGTTTCGAAAAACATTTTTTTTATCTCCCTGAGATATGGGGACGAGAATGTCACGCGAAACTGTCATTGATGGCACGGATGTAGTGCAAATCCACAAATTAATAAAGATATGGACGTCTTCATCATATCGTTAATCGAGATGAGACGTTTATCTTGAAATCAATTGGTTGAGTGTTCGATTTTGACAAATGTGGGGAGCGACTATTTCATAATTTGTTCAGCGAGAGGGACTAAACCTAGGATATACAAATTTATAGGATAAAAACGTGATTTCCGCAGCTTCCTCCGGAAGGCATCCTGTTGTTGTTTTTCTTTACATGGTATGATCCTACGTTGCGGTTCCATATACTCCAAAGACTTGGAATTTCATGAGAAAACCTTATTGATGTAAACACCAACAATATAATATAACCTTCTTCGTAATACCACGGATGTCAATTCGATCCTCTACCTACCATATTATGGAGTATCGGACTTATCAAAGGCCTCCATTCAAGGGATCTCAAATGTTGTGATAAATATCGTACACTGACGGCAAAATACGATTCTAGTGTGCAAGATCTCTGGCGCTACATTTCGTAACTTGTGTCTAATTTCGTAAGGGCTGTTTCAATATGTTTTATATCTCCATGGTGTTCAAATGAACAGGCACAATCAAAGCGTGACTGAGATACATACCCTGGAAAAGGACTTGTAAATTATTTTGGATACACAATAATGGTCAGTGATAAGAATGTTATGTAAAGAGCATCATCATGTCTTGTTGACATCATTGAAAACTGTTGATCGCTTCTCTCTTCCAAGAATCCATTTTGTGTTTTTATTATATTTATTTCATACACACTTGGAACTGGTGCTGTCACAAGGAATAGATCTTTCCATTATTGACGCAAAAATTCTTTTATGGACGACGGTTTAATATTGAATGTCGGGTCTGACGCTTGCATCCGAGTTGCTGAGACGATTAACTGATTGCAACCACATTTCGTGAAAGAATACTCCACCTCTACATTATGAAATCATAAACCAACGTTTCCACCGTGCTCTTCCTGGGGGATCAAGTGCGCAGGACATTTTCACTACAATGGAATCACTGTTGAATACAATGAGGGCCAATGAATACCGTTATAGTATCGTTACGTACATGAGATATCGTTGCAATGCAGATGTCTCATCAAATAAGAGACTTATGGTCTTCAATATATGCCCTGGATGCGTAACTACATGTATAACCATTAAACATATTGTATTAATTAGAATTTGACCTTGATGAAAAAGGACAAGATCGGTCAACTTGAATAAACTTCTAATTCTTCACAAATTTGAAGAGCCGAGCCATGATCCCTCGGGATACTGTGATAATTAGAACTTGACCTTGATAAAATAGGTCACGGTCAGTCAAATTAGAAAAGCTGCTAGTCAATCATCAGCTCCATATGTAGCATGAATTTGGAGAGCCTGGATGTAATCCTTCAAAAGTTATCACCAATGATAAAATTTTACCTAGATAAAATAGGTCAAGGTCAGTCATCTTCACTAGGCTTCTGACCATTCGCCAGTTGCCTATATTGTATGAATTTAGAAAGCCTGGTTATAATTATTCCAGAAATATTGTGTTAACAAGCAAGATGAACAGACAGACAGACGGCTCAAGTAGACAATACCCCTCGGTCAAACTTGACCGAGGGGTAAAAATCAATTGGCTTCCTTACCATTATGAAGAGTTCGCGATCAAAGAGTGCCCGAGAAACATTTCACTGAAGTTAGTAGTGCGCATTTGACGACAGGAACATCACACCCTCTTCTCCAATACCATGTACATCTGTTAACTGTTTCAGTCCGACAGGAACTGACGTGATGGCGATTGTCTATTTATATATACAGATTCAGAGGTACTACTTCCAAAAGAAAATAATATCTCATGACTGTGGTTCCTAAATCGATAGAACAAAAGGCGGCTACCTCGACCTTGGGTTTCACGTGGGAAATGGGTTTAGTTTATCTGGATGACATCATTGTGTTTTTCGGATGAAAATTTGGTGAGGTTTCATTCTGTAATGAGTACTTTGTTCTCAACCTATTTCGTACTATAGATGTTGACGTTAACCACACCCTTCATACAAGTCCACGAGATGACGCCACAGCGCTTCACCGCTTGGTTGAATCAGAAGACGAAGATAAAGCACTGGAAATATTACCACATCTGACCTGCTGCAATAAGAGGTTACTCAATATACCAGACAAAAATCACTTGACTGCTCTTCATATAGCATGCAAGAAGAACAGAAGAAAACTGGTCTCTTGGCTTCTGGTATGTAACCCTGCCGCTCACCCCAAAATTGCACGTCAGCACTGAGTTTAACCTACATGGAAATCTGTCCATATCGTTGATGCAGAACTCTAGATATTACGGCGCATTTGATTAAGTAGCTCTGTAACTGTAATACCTCTGATCACCATGAAGGAAAACTGACTTCAATTATGAACTCTATTCACAATATAGACATTGTACAATACAATATTCACAGTATATACATTTGTATACAGGACATACAACCAAGCTAAATAACAAATATTTTTTGTTTTCAATAGATGTACCCCGGTACTGACTCTTTAAGTCGAACAATGAGCGGAGAACGGCCAGAGGATCTAACCACCGATTGCGCTATCAAGGAGATGATAACCGAAAAGTGTAAAAAAGACGCGATTACCTAGAACATGTGGATCAATCGAGCAATGTTTGTTGGAAGGACACAGATGTCCTTCAGATAACATTTATATGTATGACCGTGAATATCTTTTATAAACAACGAACATTCAACACAGCTGCATAAGCATGTGTTAAATCTGTCATCGAATGTTTCAGGTAGAAAATCACAGTAGTCTGATGGGAGGAGAATCCACATCTAACATATCGAACGCTCTATCCCAGTGCGCCACATGCCCTCTCACAAAGCTGAGAGTTTCAGCAACGGTGTTATACAGAACATCAACCTGTCTGACTCGATGTTGACCCGGTAATTCCTGAACACATCGAGTTTGAATTACTCAGTACTACTTGAGAATGACAGTGGTGTCTAGTTGATGCAGAACTCTGGATATTACGACGTTAGTTAGCAGACAGACGTTATTACTGGATTCCAAGTAATGTTGGGATCATTCTACTTTTAATCGGTAAAGTCGGCTCCACAGTGCACAATAATGCATCATGTGTTGTACGTAATAAACAATCACGTATGTTGCAATTCGGTGAATTCTCGGGACAGTCTCTTGCGGAGAAGACCAGGGAATTTGTAAATAGTTCCAGTAATATAATGCAAGGCTATCTGCTTTCCCGCAGAGATTTCTTGTTGAGTTTACCTTACCCGCGTTTCGAAAAACATTTTTTTTTATCTCCCTGAGATATGGGGACGAGAATGTCACGCGAAACTGTCATTGATGGCACGGATGTAGTGCAAATCCACAAATTAATAAAGATATGGACGTCTTCATCATATCGTTAATCGAGATGAGACGTTTATCTTGAAATCAATTGGTTGAGTGTTCGATTTTGACAAATGTGGGGAGCGACTATTTCATAATTTGTTCAGCGAGAGGGACTAAACCTAGGATATACAAATTTATAGAATAAAAACGTGATTTCCGCAGCTTCCTCCGGAAGGCATCCTGTTGTTGTTTTTCTTTACATGGTATGATCCTACGTTGCGGTTCCATAAACTCCAAAGACTTGGAATTTCATGAGAAAACCTTATTGATGTAAACACCAACAATATAATATAACCTTCTTCGTAATACCACGGATGTCAATTCGATCCTCTACCTACCATATTATGGAGTATCGGACTTATCAAAGGCCTCCATTCAAAGGATCTCAAATGTTGTGATAAATATCGTACACTGACGGCAAAATACGATTCTAGTGTGCAAGATCTCTGGCGCTACATTTCGTAACTTGTGTCTAATTTCGTAAGGGCTGTTTCAATATGTTTTATATCTCCATGGTGTTCAAATGAACAGGCACAATCAAAGCGTGACTGAGATACATACCCTGGAAAAGGACTTGTAAATTATTTTGGATACACAATAATGGTCAGTGATAAGAATGTTATGTAAAGAGCATCATCATGTCTTGTTGACATCATTGAAAACTGTTGATCGCTTCTCTCTTCCAAGAATCCATTTTGTGTTTTTATTATATTTATTTCATACACACTTGGAACTGGTGCTGTCACAAGGAATAGATCTTTCCATTATTGACGCAAACATTCTTTTATGGACGACGGTTTAATATTGAATGTCGGGTCTGACGCTTGCATCCGAGTTGTTGAGACGATTAACTGATTGCAACCACATTTCGTGAAAGAATACTCCACTACATTATGAAATCATAAACCAACGTTTCCACCGTGCTCTTCCTGGGGGATCAAGTGCGCAGGACATTTTCACTACAATGGAATCACTGTTGAATACAATGAGGGCCAATGAATACCGTTATAGTATCGTTACGTACATGAGATATCGTTGCAATGCAGATGTCTCATCAAACAAGAGACTTATGGTCTTCAATATATGCCCTGGATGCGTAACTACATGTATAACCATTAAACATATTGTATTAATTAGAATTTGACCTTGATGAAAAAGGACAAGATCGGTCAACTTGAATAAACTTCTAATTCTTCACAAATTTGAAGAGCCGAACCATGATCCCTCGGGATACTGTGATAATTAGAACTTGACCTTGATAAAATAGGTCACGGTCAGTCAAATTAGAAAAGCTGCTAGCCAATCATCAGTTCCATATGTAGCATGAATTTGGAGAGCCTGGATGTAATCCTTCAAAAGTTATCACCAATGATAAAATTTTACCTAGATAAAATAGGTCAAGGTCAGTCATCTTCACTAGGCTTCTGACCATTCGCCAGTTGCATATATTGTATGTCAAACTTGACCGAGGGGTAAAAATCAATTGGCTTCCTTGCCATTACAATACACATCTCTGAACTGTACTTTTAGCACAAACATGTCAATTTTCAATGATTTAGTGATTTTTCAACCACAGTGACCCGTTGCCATTTTTTTGACCTCAAAATGAAATAGTGTTCCTCTTTGACCCATAGGTAAGGTATAACCAAATTCTGGTACCAATCCGTGACCTGAAACTGGAGATATCGCACGGACAAGCAAAAGTTTACAGACGGGCGGAAATCTCTATCGCAAAATACGCCCCTCATCTTATGACGGGCGTATAAAAAGAAAAGGGGGACTTTAGCGTGTGTAATTTCTCTGTGTTATATTTTACTCGACTGTACTTATGTTGACCACTGGAGTTCAAACCAGTCGTTCGTGGTCGATCATTTCCAAAAGTTTGTGTTCTGAAAGGAGAGGACGATGGATCAGGAACCTTTCGGCTTCACGATTATACTTGATGTTGTACTTGCCCGCGGATATATGAGCATCCAGTAAAAATTTACCAGGATCCCCGATGTGACAGCAGCATGTTTCAAGACAAATTTCACAGAAGGATGCGTTGGAGTTTGTGTTTCTTCTCGGTAGCTCTGGTAAGGACGATGGTAGCCCTGATAAGGACGATCGTAACCCCGAAATAGACGACCGTACGCCTCCTGGTAATGACGATAGGAGACTGGTCATCCTCCCATCATCTGTTGGTACAACCCCTAAAGAATATCTTCTTGAACCCCGTCGAAGCTGCTCTTGTGTCGGACACGTTTGCGTGGGTTCGGTTTCTGATTCTGGTTCCGCATGGACGTCGCCCCACGTTGACTTACCAGACGTGTCCCTCTTGTTCACGAGCCTTCCGACTAAACGCAGAAGCAGCGGAGTTCTAGTTTTATTGAAAATCGGCCTCTTTTCATGTGTAGTATTGCTGTTCGGTGTTCTCTCGTCTTCTTCTAACGAATGCTTGAATTCTTCCAACTCTTCTCCGTCGACTATCAAGTCCAATTTGGCAAGAGTGGACCTTCCGGACTTTAAATCTGGCCGATCTTTGTCATCATCCGTATCCTCCTCACCCGTGACGATATCCGCGACCGAATCGAAGAGGGACTTCCTCCTTCCACCATTGTGGCTGCCGTTTTCATTCTGGCCGTGGGAAAATGGCGAGAGGTCGACCATGTGATCTACAACCGACTTCCTCCTCGTAGAACTACTCTCACTCGGTTGATTTCCGGTACTGGATTCACCTGTCGAAATCGGAAAGAACTCAGCAACTTTATCCATTACCGATTTTCGCCTTTTACCTGATCCTGTTGGTTTATCCAATTTCTCAGCCTCTTCGTCTTCCGGCAGCTGAAACCTTACACTTTTCTTTTGATTAGACTTTGGAGTGATGCTCTTGGCTTGTGAATTTTCTGTCGATTCGCCATGTCCGCTATTCGCAGATGGTTGATTTTCAGCAACGGAGCCTCTTGCCGAAAACGGGGAAATCTCAGTAACTCTCTCTATCACCGATTTTTTTCTCTCACCTGATTTTGTTTCGTCCGTAGTCTCTGACTTTTCGTTCTGTCCCATCGGGAGAAGATTTACGGCTTTTGGCGATGACGAACCATGATCTCCGTCTTTGTTGGATATGATTGCAGGAAAGGCCAAAATTTGATCAAATATCGACGGTCTTCCACCTGATTCTCGAGACAGCTTGGAACTGCTAAACGTATCTTCTTTCCCGGGTTGATGTGGCTCATTGCTTGCGTCAGGTTTCACCCAATCTACAAGCGTCTCAATTATAGATTTCCTTTTGTCTCCGGAGTTGATCTGGTCCTGAGCGCTCGCTCTATAGAAATCTTCTTGGTCGCTGTCTTTGTCATTCTTCACGAAGGCTACAACATTTTCCAATATGGACCTCTTCCTCTTTCTACCCCTGGAGAAGTTCTTTTCGACGTCATCGTTGCTTTCATCGCTGTCCGAGTCCACGAAAAATCCAGTAACTTTTTCAAGAACTGATTTTCTTCTTAGCTGTTTCTTTGGGCGGTAGTTTTTAAGAAGCCGAGAATGGGGGGCCTGGGCGTGCAAAATCCTGAAGGCCTCTGCATCAATCTCCTCCACACATGAATCGGGCCCCTCCGTATCCGACGAGCTTCCACTGTTCAGCTCCTGGCTAGCTCTTTCTACAGCGACCAAGATAATCCTGTTGGATAGGGCCGAGGCGTATTTGGATATATGTTTGGGTGGCGCCTTTTTGGCACGCCGTACACTACCCCGGCTGTTCCAATTAGTGTCCATTTGCGAGCTATCTACATCGCCATGGCTGGGATTGGTGAATAGGTTTGACTTACGAAGCTGGTGCTTTCCCGCATGCCGCAAGTCGGAAACAAGGTTTGCAAACCAGGGTATTGTAGGTGCCTTCGGTGAAACAATTTCTGGCTGTACACCGTAGTGATTGGTTCCCTTTCGTATTGCGGACATAGCTTCACACATCTGAGAGAAAATTCTGCAAGAAACAAATGACTCGTTTTCAGGATTTATCTGTCTGGCGTAGTTAGACACGAATGTTATTCCATGTACGATTTCAAGCAGTCTACTGCGTGGCTATAGTTCAGGCGTTTGTATGACACGAATGGACCTTTCTGACAATGTATTGGGGTATTTGGAAGAGAAAAAACATTACGTTTACTGATATTGGTAATAATGTACAAAGGTTCGATTTTGGTCGACTTATTTTACTTTTGTTATAAGAAAAATGTCCCATACTTCATTGTAAAGCTAATAACGAAAGAATGCATATAATAGGCAAGCCTTCATTATGGATTAAGAATACTGATCAGCGATACGGATTTGATATTTTTGGAACATCATGATGTCTTGCCGGCATCACTGAAAACTGTTGGTCGCTTCTCTCTTGCAGGAAACTAGCCTATGTTTTGTATAATATGGTTGTCTTTTTGAATTTGGTGCTAATATTGTTATATGGAATAAGTTGGATTATGGACGCGGATATTCTTTAATGGACGACGGCTGAATTATGAATGACGGACCAGACGCTTGTAATTAGGACAACAATTGGTCTAGACTCAGGGATTCAAAATGTATAAATATCTGGACAATAAATCCTTATAAGTAAGGACCAGAAAATGGTATATAATGAGAAAAGGTATATAATGACAGTAAAGAACTTCCCATACCTCAGTGCAGACGGTTCCTTCTGCTCCAGTCTGTTCCAAACGGCATGCATACTGTAGACGGGGTACGAATTAAGGCCCCTCATAACGTTGACAAAACTGTTGAAATTCCCCGTTTGCAAGCAGATCTTTGCCACCTTCAAATAGGAATGGTATAAGACATGTCCATTTCGCAAGTAACCTTTCAACTCCAACGGATGGAGTAAATCTATCATACTGCTGAATTGATTTAAGATCAATGTTATAATGGAATAAACCCAAAGATGTCCTTCGTTAAAAACACTTAAAATCGGTTCGTTATTTTATATTGCGACGCTAATGATCAGTCTTGTATTTAAAGACCAACGACGGGCAAGAAAGTCAAAAGTAGAAGTCGCGAAGAAGGGTTTCCTATACTGAATTTGATTTGAAGTTCAAGGGACAAGGGTGGTTCTTTGACAACGGATAAACATGTTATGAAGAACACTAGTTGAAGTTGGGTTATGCTCTACCTGTATCGGTTTCCTACCTTGATGAAGAACTTCAGACATTTAAGTCGGTTATCGATGGTTGTTTGACTAAGGATATCTGTAGCCACCAACAAAGGGAGGTGCCACGCCATGTCAGACATCTTTCTTATAACTTCAATGTCCTGGCGAATAGTAACATAAATGACAACCCGAGCGGCCCAAGTCCCCTGCCGTCAATATCATAGAGAGTATGGCAACATGAAAGGTTTAAAAAAGGTTGTATTTAAAATTGTACATTGAATGATGAACAATTTTGTTTGTGTATTGGGGTTTTAAAACATTTGTTATATTATCTGTGAGTTGAAAAGAAATGGTTTGACAGTTTACAGTTTTGATGAAGAAATGGAGTTGTTTCGAAATACATGACAATTAAGTTCTGAATGCAAACGATGTGAAGTATGGTAAATAGCGACTGTGGGATATGTGTAGATGATGTCATGAAGGTTGCTGAAAACAATGCTATGCAGTCATTGCTACTCTTATACAGAATCACAAGTCTGATTTTCATTGCAGTTATTGCAGTAGGAAATTGCGAGGATATGATGGAAAGACAGAATGACAGAATGACGGAAAGACGGAATGTCGAACGGAATTTATGCGATTTACTCAAACAGGTTAACCTTTATATACCTGTTGTGTGGTTGTTGTTGATGCCATAGCTAGGCGCATGATGTCAATTTCCGATAGAAGCCAAAGCTGTTGCTTGTCCATCAAGGTTAATTGATCGGCAATTTCCTCTGCATAAAAATCCAACGCCTTGCTTGGTCTGAAGAAGAAAGCTTGAATTGAACCACATGATATAACCTCTCTGGAAATTCAGCATTTGAATTAAAGTTGGCAAATGCTAACCCGGTTTTTAATATTATTTTTCTAATGGATACTTTCACCTTTACAGACAAGCAGTCAACAGCGCTTATATGTAGAGATCAGACAAAACAGAAATATTAAATTCAGTTCAAATCAAGTGGCAATATTTCTCAATAGTTCAGAGCTCCTGATAATGATACTTTGGTTCGTGTACCTTGTGAAACACTGAATTCACAGTAACTATGCCCACCTTGAATGTTCTCTGTTCATTGCAAAACATTGCTGAGAGTTCACGTTCCGTGCCATTTGCAAGAAGTTCTGTCGGCGTTTTTGTTTCTCCTCTTTCCTTCTATTGGCGAACAATTTCCAGCGAGCTTCTGTCCAAACAAAACAAACCAGCAAAAAGATGTTGTCGATAAATGTAGACCCCAAAACAATCCAGATGATAGCAACATTTGACACTGGCATGAAGAAAATTGCAATGGAATATTGCTAGAGCCAGCGCACGGGCATTTTTTGCACGAGTACAATTATATTCTGACGCGGGTGATTTTGGATCCAACAACATCGTTATCCACACACGGGCGTCTATGGATAGTGTTTCTTCGGCACTCATCGCTGACCGACAATGTCACGTAATTGTTCACATGATTTCTACTCCGGCACTGATTGGTTGATGCACCTTGCGATCCGATCAAAAAATCATGTAATCCGCACACGGGCGCCTTTGGATGCCGAGTCTTGAGTTTCTGTCTAAGAATATTTAATAAAACGAATATTTGAATCCAGTTTCAGGAGTTAAAAAATTCCAACTTGTCAGATGCGGGCAAACGACAACATGTTTCGGATTTTCTGACGCCGGAGTCAGAAGACACAGATATACTGGCATCCAAGAACTCATTTGTGCGCAGGTCTTCAGCAGTTATAATGCGACATATGGTGCGTTATTGAACCGTACACTGAAGGATCATCGTGAACTGAAACGTCCCGAATCGGCACTCGCCAACTTGAATAATTCGATTTGAGCAAAGGTGGATTTCGGTTCAAAGACCAGACTTTTCAAATTGTCCGGAGACCAAATATCTTTGTACATGTCAATTTGAGTGGAAAATAATAGATCCACAACCCCTGGGCCAAACACTCAGACGTCTTTCAGTGCAAACCTGTTCTCAATCAGTCCCATGAGTAAATCGTGTGTTTATTTCAGCGAAAATTCTCAGGAGTGATGTAAAAAAGACGAATATCTATTATTATCGTAGGAAAAATTAAGATCATACCTGTTTGTATGGAATACTAGAGTTATGAAACATGCCTAAAGACAACATGACATCGAATATATTGGTTCTACATTCACCGTCAGAAAAGTGGTTAACACGAATGTTTCGTACAATACACTTCATAATATCTGAATTATGTTACAGCATCCTCCAATTATGATTTCTGTGAGAACAGATTGTTTCTTATCTCTCATGTTCTATCAAGCAGTTGCCCAGATGATAGAGATACATGTATATATCTTCAACAGGTAATTTGCGCAGACAGACACCCACAATATACACACAAGACAATTTGTGAGAAGAATGGCGTCGAAAGACGTCTGATGGTTTGACACCCGTGAATATTTGCAAGAAGGAACACATACTCTTTTGGCGTTTCACCTCCATCACCATCTCGTCTATAACTGGTTCGTCATCGTCACATCTGCCGTCATCAGGCATACGTCTGCAAACTCGAGAAACAACACTTAGCTGTATACACAAGTTCTATTTTGTTCACTGATAGTTGATAAATTTCGTTGTGTTACATATTACAGATCGTCTATTGCATTTACAAATTTTAAAAACATACCGAGTTTAACAAACAGTAACAGTCAAACAAAATAAAATTGGTTATCTCTCTTCTAACAAAATTGTTACTAAACTAAATAGCTTTAGAGTGTTTACTTGCAGCTAGCTAAAGACGAGTGCTTTATGTGGTCATAGAACTATAAAATATAAGGTTGACGTGCTGTAGTCCACATTTCCACCCGCATGTTCACTGCTTTGCCCAAGAGTGTCATATGCCATATGGAAAGAAGTTCTGGTATTCGATACAATGAGATGAGATCGATTTCTGAAATACTAAGACTGTAATGGAGGTTCACTCCCCACACAGAGAAGTTTGTCTAAAGCATTTTGGTGGATGAAAAGTGCCATATTTCTATCATTATTTAATATCAACACCAAATGTATCATTTATATAGTTCACAAGGACATGTATATTCAATTCACTATGAAACTGTATCTACAATATGAAAATCTTAACACTCACATGTCACTTGAGGGAGAATTAGTATTTCTTCCACATAGTTTCAGTCTGGCTCGGTGTTCCTGCCTGAACAACGCAATCTGCAAACAGGGAAAAGAAGCGCTCTTTACACACGACAAGAAACAAATAAACCAGAAGTCTGCACCCTTACATAAGGCATAGGCCCTCATGCTTATAACGCATGATGTGACGTATTTGCGCAGAAAGACTGCTATGTGTCGTGTTCGCGCAGATTCAAAACAAAAGTCGAGTGTTGCATCACGGGAGATGAGCTGATGCTGGAAATTGAAAACTGAGCTAGCCTTTGAAAGGTGCATAAAAGAGTCACAGCTTTACCTGAAGACTATTCTGTGAAGTCATATGACGCAGTCAGTATGTCGGCACCTCTTCCCACTTCCCTTATATGTGTTGTAATTTTTACCTGTATATGGCGAGATTCTGCTGGTGGACGTTTCGTCCCCGAGGCCCGCCCCCTGTACAGACCTTTTGGTCTTTGATATATGTTGGCATTTGTGGGAAGTTGATGCTGGGTCGACATCGGGCCTTACAGACTAGTCTTTTGTGCTAATTGCCGTCATTTACATCTGACGACGATACAGCTCACCAATCTCCAATGTACGAGTTGTCACAGCGAAACAGCTCACCAATTACCAGTATACGAGTTGTCAGAGCATTTCCATCATAGCTCTCTAGAATTGTATCTAATACCGCTTATGCCGGTTCTAGGGGCCGTGTGGTCATATCATTCAAGTTGCCACATGAACAGATACAATAAAAGCGTACCGGAGATACAACACATATCTCGAATCGTTAGATTCTTGGTATGTGCTTTAGAATAGCTTTACCTGAAGACTATTCTGTGGAGTCATATGACGCAGTCAGTATGTCGGCACCTCTTCCCACTTCCCTTATATGTGTTGTAACACCTATGACCCCCCGTGTGGCGCCTTTGTATTTCGTGTTGCGTGTGTGGGACTGTGCACGTGTCTACTGGTGTAGGCTGTTTGACGAGTGTCAGTGCTGTCTTGCTGGTCTAATCTAATGGTTCTATATAAACTTTCGTGAACTTTCAATCAAGTAAGAGTGGACATTCCTCCCACTCAAGCACTTGGATGAAATAAGTTAATTTCACTCAAGTTGAGTGAAATCAACAACTCAAGCTTGAGTGAAATTTGGGTGAATTTCACTCTACTTGAGTGAATATCACTCACACTTGAGTGAATTTCACTCAAGTTGAGCGGGATGAATTTCCACACTTACTTGAGTGAACTTTTCACTCAACGTTTTTTTTAGAGAATTCATTTGCTTCTGATAAGATTTACTTGTGAAGCAATGGGTAAATTCATCCGGCCACCAAGTAAACTCGATAGCGTGTCAGATATTGATGATATTGCTGAACTTACACTTAACGGGACAATATCTGGTCGTGGGGCCTCTGTAACATGTTCAAGTTTGAATCATATATGCGTTTAGGCGTTCAAACCCAAAGATGTTGACGCACACGTGTTCAAAGCCAACTTCGTATATAAGAGCTTTTGCAAGTCGACGCGCGAGATCAAATTGGCACAAATAGAACACCATACGAAATACTACAAATAAGATCCACATGAGCAACGGTTACAGAAACCTATTACCTATGCAGCATCGGCTCCAGAATATTTCAAATTGTTGAAAAGATTCGAGAAAGTAAACAGAATATAATCGAAACACAAATCTACGTGGCAATACTATGGAACTCTGAAAGACCGAACGCTAAGAGATTTCTTCTTCAACGAACTAGTTATAAATTACGTAGCTATTGCTATTGCAGCCATCACGGTAAATCAGTGTACTCCATTTTGACGTTCTTAAATCATAACAGCAACAGCATGCACAGTTAGGATTTTCAGCTGAACCATCATGCAGCAAATAGTTTAAATGCCTCTTCGAGTTTCGTTTTACCTATAACAGTCTCACTCCAATTTTTGTTTGGTTGGTCATTATGCCTGCGTCTGCTCTCGCAAACTAATGATGTACTGATAACATATTCTTGGAAAGTGAAGAAATGTAACACCACCGGTAAGAAATATGGGTATATACACCGCTACCCAATATAGTATAATATACCAACAGACTAGAAACATGAACTCGATCTCTCGCCCGAAATAAAATCATCAATCAGACCCACCTGGCTAAGTTTTATATGGTACGAATCCTCATACCATATTATTTCGCCATGCTTGAAAATTTTTGTAAAATTCTATCATATATCCAGAGCAATTTGTAGAACTCTTCAAATAAGACAATCCGCTCTTCTAGTATTTGTAGAATTTCGCCATGAAAGCATGAGACAGTGACACGATGCTGCCACGTGGGGAAATTCAGCCAATGGATCAACCTCCGAACAGCGCATGTCAGCTGAACGACTATCGTGCCAATGGATATCTGGATCAACCAATGACCGCGATGTGTGTACGGACTGGTGACAGAAAGCGCGCGATATGTTCTCCGGGTTAACTTGGTGAGAATCTTATTTGAAGACCTTTACAAATCGCTCTGGATATATGGTAGAAGAATGAAATTTCACAAAACCTTCGATGTATGACAAAAGAATACAGTATTAGGATTCGTGTCACATTGAACTTGGATTTGATTAATAATTTTGTGTCGGGCGAGAGAGCGAATTCTTGTTTGTGACCTATTGGTATATTATTTCTTCATTTTTCTAGAAAATGTGATCAATAAGCCATTATTTCGCGCGAGTGTCTTAGGTCTCAACCAAATATTTAGTAATCTGTATAAAAATAGCCTACTTCTTCACATTTAACCGATGCAGTGCAGCACGGACATGTGGTTGTTGGTTTTCGGTAAAATGAGCAGCCAATGGAAAGTAAGCTGACGTCGTATGGACATTAACAGGATTTTCATCCAATGTTCTTCATGAGTCAATGACAATATCGAATTTGTTTTTTAATAATTTGAATTTGGCCAACCAGGTGGTTCACAAGCCCTCAAGGTTTGGATGGTCGAAAAAAAGACCCTCAAGGTTTGAATGTTAGCAACCAAGATCCATGGACTTTCTATACAAATCCATTGTTTGATTGGATCATTCCATGGCTGCGCCATGTGATACATTCCAGAAAGAGGTAACATGATTGGTTAATCATACATTTCGACAAAATAATGTTGAACTCCTCTAATTGATCAGATTTACCAACAACTTTTACCTTGGCGAGTATCTTTTTTTCATCACGATCTCGGAGTTTCTGTCGTCCAAGGTAGATACCGTCAACCAGAAATTCCCCATCGTCCGATCTCTGTTCGTCCTTTGTCTTATATTTTACCGGTGCCTGGTCCGTCCGGGGTGACCAGAGATCCGGGACCGATGACGATCCCTTCAGCGGTTTCCCGATCCACATCGAATAAGGTCCCACATCGGAAAGTAAAGGGTCGCTATCGTGACACGATTTACTTCGACTCGGACCAGATCGCCACCTATTAACACCTTCAAGAAATGACCCCGGATGTATATCGAAGCAGACTCGGTCTAAGGTATCCGGTAGCGCAACTTGGCTTCCAAGAAAGGCAGTTATGGGTACACGTGACGATCTAACCTTTTGTGTTCCTGTTTGATTGACAGCATCATTAATCTGTCGACAGAAGAATGGATAACTTCTGTATTGGAGAATCTGGTTTTCCCCCTCCTCGCTTCTCGTTGCTGGGTTCAGTAACCGATTAACCTTGGCAGAAACTGATCCATTATTCGTTCCAGAAGAAATCTCGCCATAACCAAACACGGCTATTCGCGGAATCCCGATTTCGCTCCATTTCTTCCAAGAATTAAACGCAGTTATGGCATTTTTCCAAGCCAGCCAAGGTCCGTCATCGGAGGAGTCGTAAAAATTGCACATTTCGTAGTACCACGCGGTACCTGTACACGTGGCGACGGCCAGACGCTTGGCTCGGTCATCAATAATGATGATCTGAATCAATTGTAAAGGCAGACTCCGCACTAGCTCCAGTCCCTGTTGATGATCATCTCTGACCACCCAACCAGCAATAACCAGTTCCTTGTTGGTCAACCCGAGGCAGACTTGTCTCACGGCCTTCCCGCCACCGTTGATTTCCAGAAAAAGTCCCTCTACGTCAGGGGCACGTTCCCGTGACTGCAGAACCGTGAATTCTCTGTGAAATAACTGTTTGAATCGACTCATGTCGGTTCAAAACCTCCCGACAAAAGTTGTCTATCTAATCCATGTTGCTGCTGTGATACAGTAAACGACGTCAATCTAGGTGTATCCATCAAGTTCGAAACGACAGCATCCAATGATCGCGCCAAAACCTGGCAGTCTGAACCGAAGGGTTACGCGAACAATGGATTGACGTCACAATAGCGACGTCGTGGAGGAACAATAAGGATCTCGCAGTATCAACCGCTCTTGTCGCGTCATCGCCACGTTGCTATGACGTTGCCAAATTTGTTCACCGTGCAGAAAGGGATCGGCGAGGTTATAACCATATCCACTTGTTGACATATCCAATCATTAACCTAATGTTTTAGATACAATACAATAGTCTGCAGTCAAACAAATGCGTATTTGATTGGTTATATGAAAATAGAAATTATCTCGAGACCAAATGTTTACAAATAGATTCTCTCACAAAATCCCTAGCAGAATTCCTAGGATTCATGACTTCTTGTCAGTACGTCGGCATCTATTTCCACGTCCTTTATACGTTGCGTTTAATTGCTACCTGTATATGGCGAGATTCTGCTGGTGGACGTTTCTTCCCCTAGGCTTGCCCTCTGCATAAATAATTGCGAAACGTAGTTTGTGACTGTGGTTAACATTGTGGAGAATGAAGCGCTTCGTCGTCATCGGGCCTCACAGACTTGTGTTCTGATTGGTCGGGCCTCACAGACTTGTGTTCTGATTGGTCGGGCCTCACAGACTTGTGTTCTGAATAAGAACTTGCATTCTACTAATATTTTCCATGTTTGGGCCGTTTCTTTAATCGGTCGGTCACATAATTCATCACATGACTTCATAGGGCTATTACACCATTGCACTTGAATATTTGTATCTGATCTAATACCGCTCAAGCCGGTGATATGGGCCGTGTGGTCATTCAATATGTCCACAGGAACAGCTTCAACAAAAGCGTGGATGAGATACAAATCATCACAGGGATCATTTATTGTTTTTTGTGTGTGATGGTTTAGATATACAATCAGAATATTGGCTTGTGGGGTTATAGGACTTCTTGTCAGTCCATCGGCATCTTTTTCTACCACCTTCTGTATGTTGCGTTTAATCGATGACATTTTTCTAATATACTAAATTAATGGTTTCAATATATGAGAAAAAGAATCCCATATTAAGGTAGTGGAGGACGTTCATATCTAGAGGTTGAATCTTTTTCAAACTTCAGTATTTTTTCATCAGGTTAAGAGATGGTGCATGAAAGGAGAATGGGGGGACAGGGGAGTCATCATACTCGTTAAAAGAATATGGCAGCCCAATGCATGTATACCAAAGTAATAACACTGAATACATATAGAAAGATTTGAATTTTTTCTTGTTTGATACTCAATAAATCCAACTTCTCGAGGTCAAATTTTTCCCATTTTGCAACATAATACCAAACACAAATGGTTCATGATGAATATGTATAATTAATAAAACATGAGGACACCACTCTTTCTTAGAAAATACTAGCGGTATAGCTACGAAAGCCGAGAGGGGACTTCTGACTTCAGCCGTAGGATTTTTTTTTTATTTCAAATTATGAAACATGGAATAACACAAAACCATTATTATGGCATATTGTGCTTGAAAAGCTGCTTGCATGTACTTATAATAATCAGATAACCACTGAAGTTTATCTTGAGCTATGTTCCGATTATTAACCCTACCTGGCCTTGGGGGGGGGGGGCACTTTCCGTCCCCCCTGTTGTTTTTTTGCCCCTATCTCCGGAACGACAAAAATTGAGAGCTGAAACTCCGTGACTTTTCCGCTTTTTATATTAGGGTCATTTTGAACCTATTTGTATGACCCCCCGAGCAGAGAATCATGGGTAAATTCAAAATGGCGGCCATGTGGGGGTACCAGAAAAGTGATGTTTTCGTCAGATTTATTCATTTTTTTTGCTTTTCTGCATGGAAAAGTGGGTAAAACATATTTTATATCAGATTATTATTTACTAATTTATCACGCAGTTTTTCCGAGGAAAAATAAAAAATTCGAAAAATCTGACCGAAAAAGCGTCCAAAAATGTTCTTTTTGAAAATGACGTCACTGTGACGTCACCATGCCGGCCATCTTGGATTGTTTTACATAGTCTTGTAGAGCTTGCCCCAAAGATATAGTGTGGTAAGTTTCAGCCCTCTAGCCTTTGCGATAGCGAAAATAGATAGGGAGGGAGAAGGGCACTTTCCGCCCCTCCCCAGGCTGCAGTACACCCCAAATCGCCCAGGCCAGATAGGGTTAAAATGCGATAACTTCTAATGTAGATGGAAATGCCCTATGCCAAAGTGGAGTCAGTTACATAATATAATTGCACAATTTGATACATTACGAATAATCACATTTAATGCGCGCTTTCCACAATAATCGTTGGACAATGCTGTCTTGTCCCAGTGGCGGCGACAGGTACACAGCACGTGAGTCACTCTCAGGATCCCTCCCTTATGTTTATAACATGGAGCGGGTTTTTCATCTATTGATAACTGGTGTAAATATGATATGGATCAAATATCCCAATAAGCTAACATTTATGATAATTTTGGCAACTTCAGCTCGAAAATATACCATTATCGATTAAAGTATCTTCTGGGTTAACCCTATCTGGCCATGGCTTCTTGGGATCGTTCCAGGGGGCGGGGGGCATTTCGCCGCCCCCCCCCCCAAATATGAAAAAAAAGAGAAAAATGTGGTAACGCAATGTGCCCAATGCTACAGACAAATGCGACTCAATTACATAAAATAATTGCGCACTTCTGTTCGACTGATCACATTTACTTCCAAAACATTATCGAATAATATAGTATGATAATTTACGCATCAATGCCACACGGTGATGTCAATATATCGATCGATTATTCAAATATTATTTACGATTTTCTGCTTTCCTAGATGGTAGGACACACAAATGCGAAGCTGCGCATCTGAAAACCCCTCGGCTCTGGGCTCCAGCCATTCATAATGTATTCAATTTGAACAAAGATGTCAGGAACACCAAACAGTCAAGTGACAAACATACAGATTATCAAAATTTTTCGGTTAGAAATGGTCCCTAAGGTTTCCGTCCAATCAGAGAAACCGGTATTTATTACACATGTCTCTTGATGCATCGATGATGTAAACCAAATTTTACATCAAGTATTTGAATGGTTTCAGATAGAGATCATTAATGATTTTGCATAAATTGCAGATGGCTGCCCATCCTTCCCGCCACTCAGAGGAACTGATGTGGTTATTCATGCATGTAAGTTTCATTGATACATCGATGCTGTATACCAAGTCTCGTATAGAACACTTGAACGGTATCAGAGATATACATCATTAAATATTTTGCATAAATTAAAGATGGCCGCCAAGATTTCCGCCCAAACAGAGAAACCAGATCTTTCAGTCATCGTAAGTCTCTCGATGCATTGATGATGTGTACCAAATTATACATCGAGCACTTGGACAGTATCAGGGATACTGGATAGAGGGATAAAGATCATTATTGTTTTGGCATAAATTAAAGATGGCCACCCATCCTTCCCGCCACTTAGAGTAACTGATGTGGTTATTCAATGCAAGTCTCTTGATACATCGATAGTAGTATATATAGAGCAAATTGAGGGAATAGCGCCTCACTGCGCATGCGCAGAACCTGTTTTGACGTCACAATTGGGGGCGGTTGGGGCGTTGCGCATGCGTGATGAGGGGGCGTGGCCTATGAGTGATGGGTGAGTGGGGTGGGTTCAAAATGGCGGACTTTAAAAGTCCGCCATTTTGAACCCACCCCACTCACCAGTGTCAATGAGTGCACTGGTATGACTGACAAAAAAAAAAAGTTCCGGCAAAAAAAAAAAAAAAATGTATTCATGCGCGGTGATGCGGTTTGGCCGTGGTTTTGGCGGTGATTCGGTCTCGGGAAAAAGCTTCCGCGGAGAAAAAGTAGTCCCTAGATAAAATGGTCCGATGGGGTCGAGTGAGGTATCAAAGTGAAGCTTAGGTGAAGGGGCATCTAATGGGTTGGGTGTGGGGTTGACATATCGGCCTTCTGCGCATGCGCGGCGGCCGAAGGGTATGAAAATAGCCTTTTTGGAGCTATGGGAGCCCCTAGTTGACCGATGGGGTCGAGTGAGGTATCAAAGTGAAGCATTCATGAAGGGTCATCTGATGGGCTGGGCGCGGGGTTGAACTATCGGCATTCTGCGCATGCGCGGAGGCCCAAGGGTATGGAAATATACGTTTTGGAGCTAGGGAAGCCCCTAATGGACCAATGGGGTCGAGTGAGGTATCGATGTGAAGCATTCGTGAAGGAGCATCTGATGGGCTGGGTGTGGGGTTGAAATATCGGCATTCTGCGCATGCGCGGTGGCCCAAGGGTATGGAAATAGCGGTTTTGGAGCTAGGGGAGTCCCTAATGGGCCAATGGAGTCGTAGGAGGTATCAAAGTGAAGCATTCGTAAAGGGGCATCTGATGGACTGGGCGTGGGGTTGAAATATCGGCATTCTGCGCATGCGCGGTGACCCAAGGGTATGGAAATAGACGTTTTGGAGCTAGGGCAGCCCCTAATGGTCCAATGGGGTCGAGTGAGGTATCAAAGTGAAGCATTCGTGAAGGGGCATCTGATGGACTGGGTGTGGGGTTGACATATCGGCCTTCTGCGCATGCGCGGTGGCCCAAGGGCATGAAAATAGCCTTTTTGGAGCTAGGGGAGCCCCTAATGGTCCAATGGGATCGAGTGAGGTATCAAAGTGAAGCATTCATGAAGGGGCATCTGATGGACTGGGTGTGGGGTTGAATTAGGGTCATTCTGCGCATGCGCGGTGGCCCAAGGGTATGAAAATAGACGTTTTGGCATCTAGGGGAGCCCCTAATGGTCGAATGGGGTCGAGTGAGGTATCAACGTGAAGCCTAGGTGAAGGGGTATTTGATGGCTGGGTGGGTGCATGTAAAATTTTTCCTGAAAAAAAAAATACGGAACACGGACTTTATCGAAAAACCTGGGAAAATGCCTATATGGGATATGAGGGGTATATAGGTCGCCGGGCTTAACGGGGCTTGTCTATCAACAGAGTTATCTTTCCCTAGTTCCAGGGTGGGTGTATGTAAAAATTTTCCTGAAAAAATACGGAATACGGACTTTATCCTAAATTACGGAAAATGCCTATATGGGGTATGGGAGGTATAGGACCATCCTGGGAAACGTACTTCTATACATTTGCGGTAGGGTTGTGAGGTCTCGTTTTACTCGTCTCGTCATTTAGAACATGATAGGAAGTGTCCCCGTGCGAATCGGTGAAATTTTTGAAAAAGTACGATATAGCCTCATATAGTCCCATACTGAGGGTATAGGACCGATGTTTGTCCCCCTGGGAAACGTACTTCTATACATTTGCGGTAGGGTTGTGAGGTCTCGTTTTACTCGTCTCGTCATTTAGAACATGATAGGAAGTGTCCCCGTGAGAATCGGTGAAATTTTTGAAAAAAATCACCGAACCCCATATAGTCCCATACTGAGGGTATAGGATCAATGTTTGTCCCCCTGGGAAACGTACTTCTATACATTTGCGGTAGGGTTGTGGGGTCTCGTTTTACTCGTCTCGTCATTTAGAACATGATAGGAAGTGTCCCCGTGCGAATCGGTGAAATTTTTTGAAAAAGTACGATATAGCCTCATATAGTCCCATACTGAGGGTATAGGATCGATGTTTGTCCCCCTGGGAAACGTACTTCTATACATTTGCGGTAGGGTTGTGGGGTCTCGTTTTACTCGTCTCGTCATTTAGAACATGATAGGAAGTGTCCCCGTGCGAATCGGTGAAATTTTTGAAAAAAGTCACCGAGCCCCATATAGACCCATACTGGGGTATAGGTTCAATGTTTATCCTACTGGGAAACCCACTTCTATACATTTGCGGTAGGGTTGTGGGGTCTCGTTTTACTCGTCTCGTCATTTAGAACACGATAGGAAGTGTTGCGGAGCAAATCGGTGAAATTTTTGAAAAAGTCACCGAGGCCTGGGTAGGCCCATAGGCCTATACTGCATGGCTATGTGTGTATAGGCCCATACGGGGTGGACATGTTGGAGTCTAGGTGGGCCACTCATGGTCCAATGGGGTCGAGTGAGGTCTTATTTTGAAGCTCTCGTGGAGGAGCACTTGACTACACTAATGGTTCGTCCGTGTTCAATAGTCTGCGCATGCGCAGTCTGGCCGTAGTATAGAAAACAGGCATTTTGGGTGCTATGTAGGGGTGTGTTTGGGTTAGAGATGAGCTAATCACGGTTCGAATGGGTCGTGTGAGGTGTCAAAGTGAAGCTTGTGGGGGGTAGAGGCAGAATGGTGTGTTTTTGAATGCATGTCGCGTTAATCTGCGCATGCGCAGTTGGTTGTAGTAAGTAAAGTGGCCATTTTGGGGCAGCGAAGGAAGTTATTTGGGGTCGAGATGGGCTAATCACGGTTCGAATGCGTCCTGAAAGGTGTCATCTTGTAGTTCTCGGGTGTACATTCCGATTTGAGGGATGTTCGCGTCATCTGTGACGTCATCGGTGACGTCATCGGTACGAGTAGTAGCGAAAGTGGCCATTTTCGGGCAGTACATGAAGGTATTTGGGTCGAGATGGGCTATTCACGGTTCGAATGCGTCCTGGAAGGTGTCATCTTGTAGTTCTCGGGGTGTACATTCCGATTTGAGGGATGTCCGCGTCATCTGTGACGTTATCGGTGACGTCATCGGTACGAGTAGTAGCGAAAGTGGACATTATCGGGCAGTACATGAAGGTATTTGGGATCGAGATGGGCTATTCACGGTTCGAATGCGTCCTCGAAGGTGTCATCTTGTAGTTCTCGGGGTGTACATTCCGATTTGAGGGATATTCGCGTCATCTGTGACGTCATCGGTGACGTCATCGGTACGAGTAGTAGCGAAAGTGGACATTTTCGGGCAGTACATGAAGGTATTTGGGGTCGAGATGGGCTATTCACGGTTCGAATGCGTCCTGGAAGGTGTCATCTTGTAGTTCTCGGGGTGTACATTCCGATTTGAGGGGTGTCCGCGTCATCTGCGACGTCATTGATGACGTCATCGGTACGAGCAGTAGCGAAAGTGGACATTTTGTGGGTGAGTGAGGGTGAGTTTGGTGTAGAGATGCACCATCCTTAGTCCGAATGCGTCGTGTGAGGTGTCATTTTGTAGCTCTCGGGGTGTACATTCCCAATTGAGGCATGTCCGAAGCATCTGTGACGTCATCGATGACGTCATCAGTAGGAGTATTAGCGAAAGTGAGCCTTTGGGGGCAGTGCAGGAAGGTATTTGGTGTAGAGATGGACCATCCGCGTTGCGAATGCGTCGTGTGGGGTATCATGTTGTAGCTCTCGGAGTATAGACCCTGATTTCAGGGATATTTATAGCATCTGTGACGTCATTAGTACAAGTTGTAGCGAAAGTGGGCCTTTTTTAGCAGTGAAGGATGTTATTTGGTGTAGAGATGGACCATCCGCGGTCCAAATGGACCGTGTGATGTGTCATCTTGTAGCAACGCCCACCAACACCATTCTTAATGCTTCAACGCCCTGGTGAAATAGCTCAGAAGCTCTGATATTCCATGGAATTGTCACTAATTCTTCGAAATGCGGTGATGCCCGTCAACGCCCGCCGTTACACCTTAACACTCTAACATAACGCCATGATATAGACCAGAGAGAGAACAACAACAGTAACAACAACAAGGATGACACATGAGAGAACAACAACAACAAGAAGTTTTTTTCATATAGTTTATTTTCCCCAATGTTACATCATACCCACGCTGGGGGAGCCGCGTTGGATATATTTACAATTCAAGAAGATTCTTATCCAATCAGAGGCCACCATTTGCATGTTTCATATTCGTTCCTGTCCGTTAGATGTATTCTTGTACAATCAGAAGTCTCCACTTCAGAAAGTGCCATCTGAACCGTTTATTCTAATCATCGTCGGG